>VYZV01033195.1:124971-148138 GCA_013401275.1 Pandion haliaetus | reverse complement strand
TCTCCCCACGGGCTGCAGGGCCATCAGCCTCTTCAGGCACCCCTCCTCCCCCTCCTTCTTCACTGACCTCAGTATCGGCAGAGGTGTTCCTCTCACGTTCCAACCCCCACACTGCCGGTTCCCCTTCTTAAGTATGTTCTCCCAGAGGCGCTCTTACTGTCACTGCTGGGATTGGCCTGGGCCAGAGGCGGGTCCAACTTTTTTGAGCCGGGGGAGCTTCTAGCAGCTTCTTACAGGAGTCCCCTCTGCAGCCCCCTCCCCCACTACCAATGAAAACTGCGCCACACAAACCCATAACATGCAGTGTAACCTGGGGCTCCATGTGCTGCTGAGGTTGATTCATTGAGAAGATTTGCATAAAGAGATGTTTGTTTCTGTTTATGATAAACCCAGAATAACTCCTTTATTACTCTTGATAGCTTTGCCCAATTAAATGAAAAAAAGAGAGATAGTCAGCAACTCATCCTTGCCCACAAATCGGACAATAACCACTGATCAAAATGAACCCAGTCTCAAACATTACCATGTAGAAATCAACTCAGTAGATTTTTTTTCATGTTGGTCGCGGGGAGGGGGGAGGCAGGTGTGTGTGTGTTCGCGTGCTTTTAAGGCTCGGTAAGGGGAAGAGCCTGAAACTGTGTTTTGGGTCTTGAATGTGGTTGAGCCCACAAGATGGTAGAAGGGTGGTTCTTGGCTTGCCGTCTGCTGCTGGGTCTCTTGGTTTCAGTAATGCAAGGAAATCCATTTTCAACACTCCCACATGATAGTTCCTGTGTTGCTGTGGCAGCAAAGCAGGGTGAGAGTTGGCTTCCGAAACAGGCACATGAGGGGTTCTGCAGTGAAAAATCAAGGCAGCGATTAGTGCGTCACCAGATTCCTGCTTGTTCTCGCAAAGAGGTTGACATCCTCAGCCCACTCACCCCATTGCGAGCCTTCTTGAGCTAGCTTCGAATAAAAGAGACATTGTGAACATACTTGCCTGGGAGGCAGTCTCCCCTTCAGCACAGTGAAGAAATACTTCCCTGTGGTCACCACGCAGTTCACAAAATATCAAGCCCTTGTTGATCTCTTTTTTTTTTTTTTTTTTTTTTTTTTTTTTTTTTTTTTTAGTTTTTAATAAAAAAGTTACTAGAAACATCTATTCCCCTGCAGTCACCTGGTTCTCTGTTGGTTCCGTGTGTCATACTGTAGCATCTCTGTCACACTTCCCTGGAGGAGCAATGTGGGAAACAGCACGTTGGCTAGATGTGCCAGAACTGAGAAACTTCTCCCATGTCTGCCCATGGTCTATTCCCTCAAACCCCAGGAGTGCTTGTCATCCTTTCTTCCTTATGAAACTTCAGACATTTTCCTACCTGACTCTCTCCAAGTCTGGGCAGAACCCAAGCTGGAA
Source organism: Pandion haliaetus (assembly GCA_013401275.1). NCBI lineage: Eukaryota > Metazoa > Chordata > Aves > Accipitriformes > Pandionidae > Pandion > Pandion haliaetus. Next base: position 146,745 of record VYZV01033195.1, on the reverse strand, counting down.
ACTGGAGGGGTCTGGTCACTTGGTGGACTTCACAGCTGGTTTTCCTACACTAAAACTACTATTAAAGTGGTATTCTTAGAACTAAGTTTCATACATGTCAGATGGTTTAGGGTTTTTTTTTATTTTTTTAAGATCAAGTTCTGTGAAGAAAGGACTCTGTTTACTAGATGTGAATTGTAAATATGAATGTAAGATTTTTTTCAGACCAGATATAAGTGAGAATAATTTTAAATAACCTATTTTGTGTGGGTTTTTTGAAGTTCTTTTGTAAACTATGAATTTATTGTGTGTGTTCTATTTAAAAACACAGGTGGATTAAATCTAGACTGTAGTGTATAAGGGTTGAATTATATGTTTATTAATAAGCTGTCGTCACTAATGGTGCCTTTGAATCTCTCAAAAATCCCAGTGTACCAAAGGCCAAAATGCTGCAAATGAAGCCTATGAGCCTGTAGAATGTAGGTATGGTAGGCAATGCTACTAACACTTCTACTGCTGTTGACCTTGGTGGTGTTGTCCATGTGCTCATACCTTAAAAATTTGCTTTTCTGGGTGCTCATTTATGGTGGTCTGGCAACTGGACGTGAGTGTAGAACCAAATAACTGCCTGGCAAACACTTTCTATATTCTGTATGGTCTATGACACTTCAAAGTAAAATTGGATTAATGTTAAGAACTAATTATTTTCATCATGTACTAACCTTTAAACAATTCAGAACTAGTTTGTTAGATGTATACAGGCAGAGCATTCAAAAATACAAGCCTAATCTTACACTCCAAACGTTGCTTGATTTTTTCCCAAAGGTATGCTGGCGAAATAGGAGCATGAATCCCTACAGCCTCTGGAATCGTGGAGGTGTATACAGACTACTTGGAAAACTTCATTTTCCAGACTTGCTAAAGCTTGCAGTTTCTGAAGTAGCTTAACCTGGAAGTGAGAGAGTCCTATAGTTGTCCTTTGCAGCACCAGTGAGAATTCAAATAAAACTCTAATGGAAAATTCCTGTGTAAAAGCTATCAAATGTTTTACTGGCCATGAGGAACATAATTAAACTAATGAAAAAAAAAATATTCATCATCTGTAGTCATTTAATATGCAAAAAACCACAAAGATTTTTTGAGTTAAGGCAGCTATGACATATTTTGCATTTAAGCATGCTATTTTTACTAGTTTTCACTTTAGGTATTGCTTCATGTCTGATTGCTGATGTGTTTCAAAGATGTATAGAAGTTCTTTACCGCCATTCATCACTGCGAGTGACAAATCTATTCAGTTTAAATTTTTTTTCCATAAAGCAATGTGCAGATCATCTTCTAGCACTTACTTAGCTGCTTAACCTATGGGTTACTTAAATGTTTGTGAGAGTCACGTTAGTATTAGATGCTTTCCTCATTGCAACTTGCTCTGGTTTTATCTTGCAAACTGCAGCAAGTGTCCCAGATGTTGAGTGCTGTCACATAAGCCATGCCAAAGCTTCGGAGGGAGAGGGCTCTACCATGTGCCTTGCAGTTCTGGCTGGGGTGGGACCCAGATGCGTTACAGCTATTCCAAAATTCCATCTTGTGGAAAGCAAGCTGCAGAAGTCCTCAGTCTTCTCCCAGCACGGGACTGGGATCTGTCGAAGCAGTGCATACAGACCTAAGAGCCAAGAAATTTCCCTAGGTCCCGTAGCAGAAGGCTGGAGTTGGTGGTTTTGCACAACTCGGCTGCTTTCAGGGTGTGCTGTTTGATATACCTTCCCCTCACCCCCATACCCTGCTGCTGGTTTTGATGCTTGCATGATGTGAAGTCAGTGTTTGTATGAGTCACTCTGCGCCTCTGGAGGGAAGGAGGAAGGGAGGGATAGAAGGGTGTAATATTCCTGCAGTCCCTGAGCAGCATCAGAGCACAGTGGGTGGGTAGGGAAGCGTTTGTATCTCTTAGAGCCTGTCTTGACTGCTGCGAAGGGAGAAGGCAGAGCCTTGGATTATTTTTTCTCCCCCTCTCTACCTCACTTCCTTACCTGCTTGCTGACAGCCCTGAGATGGTGGGGTGAGGGTGGTATCTGTGGGAGATAAGGGCCAAAATGACCCCGTGGGCAGGAGAGTACGCTGGCTGCTGAGCAGAGCTGCCCTGTTCTGCAGCCTGGCTCCATGGCAGCATGGCTGCATACAGCCCTTGGACCGAAGCATCTTGGGACACAGCAGTAACATAGTCCTGTGCAAATCAAAGGGAGCAGCCTGAAATACTCAAAATTTTTTTTATTTTTGTTTTTGTCCCAATACTCCCACATCCAGGAGGAGATGATACTTTGCATATACAAACCCCACATGTGTAGGAGGATCTTAAACTTGAACAGCCAGCTGCTGTAATAAATAAAACATAGCAAATGATCCCAAAGAGAAAGGGGAAATGGGAGTCAAAAGGCCAAGGTGTTCTGGCCCAAAGCAGATGTTGGCAGTATCTGGGGTGGACGTGCTGGAAGAGGAGTGAATCTTGGATGATGTCAGTGAAGTGTGTAGGTCCAACAATGGGGGATGGGGCAACCCCCCCCAGCAGAGCACTAAGGAAGTCCAGCTGCTTTTTGCTCTCTGTGGGGAACATAGCTGTGCGCTGCCTCTGCTGCCTTATACCTCAGTCCTGAAGAACTTGGCAGGTAAGGAAAGCGGTGCGATGGGTGTATCAGAGAGCAGGGCCTGTGGCATGGTGTAGGTGTTATTCTCTCACTACTGCACCAAGGAAAAAATTTCTCTGATTTTCTCTTGATACTTTTGGATCAATTTTAAGGCAAGTCCAAGTAAGAGCAAATTGCAACAGCCAGTCTAGAGCTGATGGGAATTACTGGAATATGATGAGGACTTACAACAGAAGGAGAGACCAGTATTCAGGGAGAAAAATGCTTAATTTTTTTAAATACTCCAGCAAGACAGAGGGACGGCATCTGCAGACCTGTGACTTTCCCATAAGCATCACTCCTTATTCTTGTTTCCTTGTTGCAGTGGATGGAGATTGTCCACCTCTTCCCATGTCTTCCTGTCCCCTCCCATCCTACCTAAGCTGACAGGCATGGCAGGTAACTGGGTGGGCTCCCAGCTGTGTTAGCTGTCTGTGCCTGTGGTGTTAAAAGTCCATTTACTGCCGCTGCCAACTCAGCCCAAAGGCCTTTCCCTTCACAACGATACATTCACTCATCTTTTTTATCTAATAGGAGGTGAAAGTCCCACTGAACATGAAACATTGTGTAGATCCTCTGCAAACTAACAAATTGTTAGAAGAAATTTATTCATAGGCTTTAATTTAACTCATGTAAAAGCTAGATGATCCCCTATCTTCATTACATTTTTACCTTGTATTAGTGCACTATTTTTCTTTCTCTGAGTTCGGAGCTCCTTTTTCTAAATACAATCTGTGAGTATCTGTTTCTTAAGAAACCCAAACCAAGAAGCAACGCCACTGCTATCTTAATAGACTTCCTTCATCATTCAGCAATAGTTTTTAGCCTTTTTGCTTTTATGGATCCTATTAAAAATATTTAAAAATCCCGTAACAGTAAAAAAGCCAGTGTAACACTGGTAAGCCTCACGGGTTGACTCTGGAGACCCTGTACCAAGGGGCCTTCCTGCTGCTCTGAACTTCATGATCATACCACATTCCAGATATTCAAAATACTGTTCTACATGATTTTGTGAGCTTCTTTTAACTCTGGATTTAAGTGATTTGGGAAAAAGGTTTGGTGACTTCAGAACCGAGCTGCTACGCTTGCTAGAATCAGTGTGCCTGCTGTCACTGTAGCAAGCGATCTAAAAAGGATACATGTTTTCAAGAGGACTCTTTGGGAGCAAAGTAGCAAGTGTTGCAATGCCGCTGTTGAAAAATGAGCAGTCTTAATTTAAAAAAGCAATTTCAAATTCCTGTACACTTTGTAGGATGAACTTCTGAAACCTGTTTTTCTCTGCAGATTGGTACAATCTTATGTGAAAATTGGGATGGGTCGTCCCAAATTTTTGCAGAGAGCACCAAAAGTAAAATATATGTGCTTTGTTGGATTTTTAAACTGGCAGGTCTGCTATTTAAAGGTATTTGCTATAACTTGCTGTTGCTGCTACTTAAATAAAATTAAGTTTAAACAAGACATATTGCTCTAGTGTAAATGCATTTATTTCAGGTTTTTAAACTTAATCACTTGACTGAATTTAGTAGAGCGTTCTATTTTTCCTTTTTAAAAAATGTGTATTAAGTGATGGAGTTTTGGAGTGGGAGGACAGCAGGGCAAAGGTACCCCAATACGAAGCAAGGTGTTTGACGAACAGCTCTGAAAATTCATAGCTGAAGTACTAAACAAGTCATGTTATCTTGTCCAAGTTATTTCAACCGTAGCTCATCAGGCCAAAGAGGTGGTGGTTTTAAGCCAAATGAGAGTTCAGCACAGGAGTGGAAAATAACCCAGACTGGGATTCCTGGGTGACACCATCATCCCTGAGCACCTTCTTATGCTGCGCCAGGAACCTAGGCCAGGGAAGATGCTCTGCAACTGCCCTGCCTCCAGAGAGGCTTCCTAGCTTGCAGTACAGCTGCCTTTCACAGACCCTTTCCCCATGCCCTCTGCCGTAGCCTGGGCAGCAGAAACAAGAGAACTATCAAGGCCAAGGCCACATCTTCAGAGTCCAGGATTTGTTATGGCTGATGTAACAGGCAGTCCCCAGGGCATTTTGCCAGGAAACACCTCTAATTTGTGGAAAAGGGTAAGCATGGTGCAAAAGTAGCGTATGGCCCACAAAGCCATCTGCTCCTACCACTGTCTGTGTTGACAGCAAGTTTAGCACTGTATCCCTAAGTGAATCATGAAATCTCACCCATTATGCTTCACAGGTACCTATTTGATTTTCCAAAAGTCCCTCCTACCAAGGTAACTGGAGCAGTGGCTCTAGCAAATAAGTTTGCTGAGGTTCCTAGTTGAAAAGAGATTTTAAGAAATTCTACCCACCTCACTGCAGTTTTAACATGGCAGTAACAAAAATAAATTTCAAAAGCAGCGTCCAAAGTAGACATCAATATTTTATATGTAAGCATACCAATTTAAAAGAATATGAAATGTGTTTTGCTTGGCTTTGGTACTGCAGGTAACATAAGAATCACCACGTTTTAAATGAGTTTCTATACACTATGAGTGTCTATACTTAGCTGAGTGATTATCTTGCATGTTATGTGCTGTTTGTGATCCCAAGGATTTTGTGGTCCATGTGAATATAACCACAAAATAATTTCAGCCCAATTTTAATACTCATTTAATGGCTAGAAAGATGAACTTAAAGTTAAGATATTAAAGGTTGTTTCATTCAGTTAGCTATTAATGATTGTTACTTGCCATGCTTTTTCTTCATGTAACTACCCACTCAGATGGGAGTATCTGATTGAATGGTCCAAAGCCAAAGTTAAAATCCTTCTTTGTCACATTGAACATCTTGGCTTTACCGTAACTCAGTTATTTCTGGGTGAATCTTGAGTCTGCAGATAGGCTGTTTCATGTTGCCACTTAAGGCAATTTGATTTTTAATTATTTTGTCTCGCCTATACTGCATCCACATGTATGTGGGTAGATGATGTCAATGTGTCTGTATAATTTTGTTGTAACTACACAGAATCAGAACTATCATTGTTTTTCTGTGCTGTGTTGAACAGATACTACGGCAGTGGACCTGGAGTCTTTTTCTCTTTGTAAACTTATAAGGCAACTCAGCTGATCGTCAGCATCCTTGGAGTAGACATTCAATTCCTACTGGATGAGTGCAACCAGATTTCCTAACCTCTCTACTTTGTATGCCGTTTAAAACGATGCATGTTGTGCTCTGGCAGCTGATGTCTAGAAGCTTCTGTCGTGCTAGTATGGTAGCACAAGGCTGCCTGGGAATTTGGGCTGGCTTTGAGCAATAATAGCAATCTCCTGTCCTTTCATTCTTCCCTTAAGTAATTTCATAACCTCAAGAGAACAAGACCAGTTGTTGAAATAAATACATCAGCTCTCATGTAAAACTGCTTGCTGCAGGTTGTGAGTGTGTGTATGCACACACACATCCATTGGTTTATGTGCTTAGTTTTTTTTCCCAGGGCCTAATGTGAAGAGGGGAAAAAAAAGTGGAGAGCGATTTTGATTTAGAACACATGCTCAGCAAAGCAGGAAGAATACCTTATTTTTGTATTGTGGAATGTTAATTTCCCAAATCCCAAGACATGTTGAAATTATCTGAATTTTAAAATTAAGTGTATAGGAGTTCAGAGAAGTGGATGTCAAATAAAATAATATGTAGCATGAAATGATACTGAAAGTATTGCTAAAAATTGGTATTTATAGATTTCCTAAAGCTGTTAAATCTCAGAAGGAAAGATAAGAATTCTGTATCTCTATTTTACATACTTACAGGGTGGTTAGCACTCCTGTAGTACTCACTGGAATTGTATTTATGACTAAATATGGTAGAATAGGTTTTACATTTATTGAGCTTGTTTCTTTAATATATTGGTTAACTGTTGTATACTGTTATTTTTCTTAGCAGTTGATTTGTAAGTGTGAGAACAGAATTAACTGCAAACAAAAAAAAAAGAGATTATATCACTGAGTGAAATACATATTTTCTTAACTTCAGGAAAGTACCTGTAAACTTCTTAGAATGGGTTTCAGGGCAGTGATATGGACTGATAGTGTTGAGGAAACTTAAGTAAATGCTGTCATTTTTAGTGTGATGAGCTGTACCTTGTATTTTCAATTTAATTTAGCATACATACATGTGTGCATGTATGCATAACATACATGAACCTTTCATCTGCTAACCTTATATTTGTCTTAGGCAAAACATAATAGAGCATATTTTGCCCTTTCAGAAGTTGATTATTGGTCTTGTACTTTTTCATTTGCTTCCCAGCAAATTCCCCCAGCACATCCTGTTAATACAGCTTCTGTGTATAAGTTTAGCATCTGTATGACTTGATTATTTAGAAGCTCCTTCCTCCTGCTTCCCCTTTAAACATTGCTTGCACACAGTAGATCACTTTCCAAACATACAGCTGTTTGTTTAAACCAGTATAATACTTTAAAATGCTTGCTTAATGCATAGACTGAATGGCTGACAAAATATTCATGTTGCTGTCTGTGCCAAGGAAGCAGAGCGTGCCACTGGAATGTTTTCGGTTCTACGTATCTGCTTGTTAATGGGAAAGTGGATGTATTTGTCAAACTAAAAATGCCAGCAGCCCTTCGTGATAGTGTTACTTTTAAACAGATATGTGTTTTGCAGCACGAGTATGAGAAACAGAAGAGGTATAATGAAAGAATTGAGGGATTCTGTGCTGTGGGAGAGAGCTTGAGCAGAGTCATGTTTACAGCTATAAATATCTAAAATGGGTTTATGCCAGCATGTAAGCAATAACCTCTTTCTGCTGGCAAATGGACAAACTAGTAAATAATATGAGCGTTACGAGCATTTGTCAGAGTCCTGTACTCTCTGACCAGACTCTTTTAGGTAGACCACATATGGAGGGTGTAATGTTTAATATCAAATGTACTTATCTGAAGATATTTAATGTTGCATGGGGTTTTTTGTTTAGCACAGTGATACAAAATACACTGAAATCACAATACCAATGTAACTTGCACTTAGCAAATAGGAAACACAGCAATGGCACTAACAGTTCGATCACAACAGCAATGTGTGATGCCTGTTGCTGGTCTCCATAATTTGCTCACTGCCATGATGCTGGGCGCACCAGCCACCGAGAAGGAATGTGTGGATTGAAACCAGCTCAAGCCCATTGCTCTCTTCAAATTTATTTATTTCTGTTGTCAGTTGTTCAGTTTCTATACTCTGTGGGGGGCGGAGCCACCTATACACCCCCTCCCCATGCTGGTCTGGGAGACTTCCTCACTCTTAATGAACTCAGGGAAAGGATTTGATCCACTCAACTGTGGTGTAGTCAGTTGATCCACTCAACTGACATAGCTGTTCATTTTTCATGAACAAAGGCCGCCCTCAGGTCCCATTTGTGTTGAGATAAAGTCAGCTCTGTTTGCAGCAGCTGTGGTCAGTCACACCCTGCATTATTCCCTGAGCTTCAGGGTATGTTGCCCTTGCCCATCTCCTCTCAGCCTTCTTCCATCGTTTATTGGCCAGTCACAGCATTTTACATTGAGATTTATCTCTAAAGAGAACAGGTAATTCGCCGATTTGTTTGATAGCCATTTCTGCTGTGGTTTGTTGCTTTTCAACATTTTGATTTGTGAACCCCAAGAGTCCTGCAGCAGAGTGCCATCCCCTTCAGGTCCCCCTTAGGCAGGCAATTATACAACCTAAAGGAACATGCTTCTCCAAGTCATTTTCACACATTCCCAAAGCCTGGACCACGGACCTCCAGGTTAAAAACCTTTGTCTCTTAGCTACAGTGGTAGTCATGCGACTGTGAGAAGAGCCACTGGGAATCAGAGCTGCAAGGTGACCAAGAAATGCAAATGTATGCTCCAGTGCCCTTCCCAATCATGGGAAGCTATATAAGCTGGGTGAGCACTGTATCAAAACCCTGGTTGTTGTAGCTTTTTGGTTTTTACATAAAAGGAGTCTGTAGAAAGATGAATGTTGCAAGTATAACTATAACTGTACTTTCCAATTATGATTGTGAATTTGTGGAAGAGCCAATAACTTTTGCTTTACATAATTGACTTCCAGGGTAGGGTAATAGAAAGTAACTTTTTAAAATACACAATTTTAGTCAGAATAGAAAATTTTTTTCTCATGAAATCTTAACAGCCCTAAAATTAATCTGCTGCCAAGAATTAAGATCACCATGGCTGCTATGATAATTTAAACTGAAGCAAGTTTTGGTTGCTGAGTCAGTTGTTATGCTCTGCATATATATGCAGTCATCACTGCTAAATATAGACAGTACAGCAGCCTGGTTAAAAAATATTAATTGAAAAATTAATTGACTTGGGTTAGAAGGATTCTTCTGTATGACTGAGATTGGATGAAGGGGTAAACAAAGGGTAATGACAAATGGCCATGTGTCAAGCTGGGGATGCTTTACCGTGTTAGGATGAAGGCAACTGTAGTGGGTCCCTATTTTATTTAAAGTCTTTATGCATTACCTAGAAGAAGACCTAGATCACAGGTTAATTAATTTTTTTTTAGTTACTCCAAGTGAGGAAATACAAACATTGTTTTGAACAGAAAAATCTCAAAAACTTGGAAATATAATAAATATTTTTGGAGGATAAGAAAGTTTCAAGATAGGCAAGTTGTGGACCGATTAATCCTAGTGCTATAGTGAGGAGAGAACAGAAGTCACAGCAACTGGCATGTAGAGGTATTAATGAAAGCGTGCTTTTTAGGGTCAGGAAGAACCAGCAGTAATCTCCTCCCTCCACCCAGAGAGAAATGCCAACTGTGGCTGTAGAGGTTTTTGGGTGTTCAAGAGTGGTTGTAAACCCTGCATAGTGCCCGTGCGAAATTCCTCGCTGCTCCAAATCAAACACTTCTCTGGCATTGTCACAAGCATCCTATCTTTATGGAGCCAGGAGATTTTACTGCTGCGGTGCCCATATGCAGTGGTAGAAGTACCGTAGTCGGGAAGTTATTTGGGATTCAGTTTGGGATTTGGGACTAACACGGAATAAAGCTCTGCTGCAGCTGTTCATGTCAAATACTGACCTAAAGCTTGTCTAAGTCAGGAGAGAGACAGGCAGCCTTCCAAAGTGACTGTAGGGGTGTAGTTACTTGAGGAGGACTCTCGGGGTGCAGTTCAGCGGTACAGCTGAGCCGACCTAATTGCCCCTGAACCAGCCAGAGTGGTCCTGGTTCCCTTCTTCTCCACCAGCGTTGCACTTGGCTGGAAGACTTCATGCCTCTTTGCCCCCACACCTGCCCATTCTGCTGATTTTGGCACTTGAGGCTGCATTGTTTCAGCAGTTCAACCTGACAACCTGGCAACAAGCTGCTCATTTTGTTAGGCTGGTGCTGTGCTGGGTTAGTAAATGGAACCGACATGGTGACAGGTCCAAGGAGCAGCAGAGCAGCACGAGAGAAGGAGCAGGAGTCCACAGCCGAGCTATGGAGGTGGGAGGGGAAGGGATGCTCCTGGTTTTGCCCTGGAGTAGCTGAGCAGCAGTGCTGAGCTCCTCATCCCCCTGCAGAACTCTCTGCTCGGGCTGGCTGGGCTGGAGGAATGAGGTTGTTACCACGTGTAGCTTCATCTATGCTTAGTTTTCCTGTGTGCCAGCTGGGGATAACCGCTTCAAGGAATGAAGTGAGTATAAAGTGACTATTTAGTTGTTTGGAAGAAGAGAACTTGAGACTGCCTAGATAAAATTTTAAGGCAAGAATTTGCCTCTGTACCTGTATTAGTTTACGTCAGTGGAGTACTGAGATGAAAGTGGAAGTTCCCACTGCAGACTGCAATGGGAATGTAGAGAGTCACTTGAGTTGGATTTGTTTGAATTGTTACAGTGGTTTGTTTAAAAAAAAAAGAGAAACAACTCAAGTAAAAATACAGTCTTCCAAAGTGACATCTAGCTTTGCTTTCACAACAGATTTTGGAAATAAGTAGAGATTAAACCTAAGATTGAAGCTACTTGGAAATAAGCAAAAAAAAAAAAGCTTGTCTCCTCTCTGCCCCACTGCACATACACTAGTTCACTTAAACATGGAATACATCTGCTTTAAATTGTTTTCATCAGATGCATACTGTTATTAATGGAGTTAGGAATAAGTTGTTCCAAGAAAATGTAACACATCCATTCATGGCTACACAAATCCAAGCTTTTCCTTTCCACCCTCCCCCAAACTAGACTGGTGATACAGTAGGTATAAAGTTGGCTTAAAATCCCTGTGAGCTCTGCAGTGGCTGAGCTCAATGTGTTGTTATCCTCAGAGCTGATGTTGCAAAATCAGCTGTGGTCTTGTTTGAGTCAGTGGAGAACTCTAATGCTCAGCAACTGTAAAATATTGGTGCATTAACTTTTCATTCCATATTGATCTCCAAACAGAGTTTCAAAGGACTCTACTAGGAAAAAAAGAGGGGTTTAAGCAGGGATTACTTTTTCATGTCTTGTAAAGAATGCATTATGCGTGTGGCAAGCTAAAGCTTTGAAACTCAACTTCCATCTGCACTCTGTGAGAGTATCTCTATATAATTCCATGTCTAAAAGGCAAGATTTGGAAATGAAATTAGTTTGTGTCATGCACAGTTCCTGTAGAGATCAAAGGCAGACCTGTTAATGCAACTATTGCTATTCATGAGTTTCATAGCCGTGTGAGTTTCAAGTTAATTATAAATGCTTGTTTAATCACTTAACAATAGGGTATCAGAGTCTCATCTGGGCATTATGCATATAGCTCTCACTTTTTTTAATTAAAGCAAGTTCCTACCTTTTTTTCCAAGAAATTAATTTTGATGGTAATGCTCTAGGCTCTAGCAGGTCAGGATATGCAAATCCCCTTTTAAATGCTGGACAGTTGTGTGATGAATGTCTTTATTTTATTACCCTTTAACTGCCCCTCCCTCCCTCTTGAGTACATGGTTGTGTAGTAGTCTGGTTGTCACTGGAGATGGCATAAATTGCTCTAGTTCTTATACTAGTTCCTTTTGTGACATTTTATTAAAATTTGTGTGCATTATCACTAGGAGATAATGTATTTTGAGATAAACTAATGTATTTATCATTTCAGTTTCCAAATGCTTTGTTCAATAGATTTTAAGCCTGAAGAGGCAAGTAGGGCACCTGCCTGACCTTCATATCACAGACCACTGTGCTTTATTTGAAAATTGAGGATTGAGTCTAATTATTTTAGTTAAGATAAACCATTTCAGTCCCCTGGAAATTAAATTCTTGTGTACTAGAGGAACCAGCCACAGTGCCAGCAATGCCTGAGGCACTTGCAGTGGCAAGGAATGTTAGATGAGAAATGCAGATGAACCAAACTGTGCTGCGGAGAAGGGCAAACAACCCTCAAGTGCCACCTGAGAGCAGCCTCTTCTGCAGCCCCAGATCCTCCTGGTCCAGTGAGATGAGGTGAGCAAGACGCGTTGGTTGGGCATCACAGAGGGGCTTCTCTGCGCCAGCTAAGAGACTGGACTATGCAGCTCCTGTTGCATCAGATTGCTAGGAATAAAAGAAAAACTCAGAAATTGTGCATTTGGGGAAAAATGTTCCTTCTTGACTTCTGAGGTGCGAGAGTTAAAGTATAGTCATCACACAGTGCTCAGAGTGTGCAGAGGACCATGCTGATAGTCTTCCTCATGACCTGCAAAGCAGAAAAGTGTTTAGCAAATTCAGATTGCAGTGCTAAAAAGAAGCACCACAGACAACCATTTGGGCTGGCTTCATAAATGTTCTAGATTCAAACATTACTTCTCTTAAGTCCAGAATTAAACATTAATTGTAAGCCTTAGTTAAACACCTAGAACTATAATTAAAGCTATTTAAAAAAAAAAAAAAGAGAAAATCAGTCTTGCCATAGTCTGTCAGCATGAGTGAATCTGCCATCTAGTAAGCTGTTCTCTTGTTGCTAAGAAATGACACCTGAATTTGCTCAGCATACAGCTGTTGGGTCATACTGTATCTCTGTCAGCAAGACTAAAGGTCCTCAGCTGACTAGTTTTTTGCAGTTTCCCTGTTATGCACAGTGATCCAGCCTTCTCTTGCAGTAACTGAAGAGGTCGGGTTCTTCAGATGGCCAGTCCTAAGGCTGCTTCTCTGTGCCCTGGATTTTTACGTGGCTCTTCTCTGAACCCTTCTGCTTTCTAAATCCTTGAAGTCTGGGCCTGAGAACCAAGCCCTGTTGAATGGTCCTTACTAAAGTTCTGACCAGTGCTGTGGACAGAAGTAAGGAACTTTTTGCTTGATGGTAGGGACGGCAGCAGCCCTGGTATAATCTCGAGAAATGCTGAACAGGCAATGAGCAGAAGCAGACCTCCTGCATCCCACCCTCTGTGTGGTCAGGTTCCCTGGAAATCAGTGGCAGACACTCACCCCAGTTGAAACCTTGGTCGCCTGTGGTGAAGGGAAAGGCTGTGGAACACCACTGGTGTTCCTGTAATGTGTTCTGAACAGAGGATGTGGTTGTCTTTGCCGTGAATCTTCTACAAGCAAACCTAGTTTCCCATTTGAGGTGGTACTTGTGAGCTTACTTTTCAGGTGATGGCATCAATGAAGATCAGAGTCTGTGTGCTTCTGGAGGGATTTTACATACACTTTTCCCGTTTCTTCATATGAACTTACTCTGCTACTATTTTGAAGCGTGGTTGTCAGTAGAGCTTTCTTGATGCAGAACATCAGAAAGATAGGACAATATGTAAATGCTTGAGTTGGCATCGTTGGCTAGAGGATGGGGAACGCTCCTTTTTCTAGGAAAATGTTTTCCTTTAGATAAATGAAAATCCTGTTGTTTGGCTGAGGAGTGACCTTGCACATCAGCGAAAGGTTGAAAGGCAGAAAGGTTTATCCTTTTGGTGTGTAGGATTCAAAACCAGGCATGTTGCCAGTAAGCTCAATCAGAGCAGAGGATACAATTTTAAATAAAGTTCATAATGGCATTTTTTAAATGAGCAGGAAGTTTTCTTTCTCTAGTCAAAACCTAGATAATTTAAATATCTCTTTCTTTGGTAATATCCTGACATTGTCCATGGATAGGGGACCCCCAGAGGAAAAGATAAATGATAACGGCTGCCTGTGTCAGCCTGTTCCCAAAAGAGATCATCTGTCCAGCAGACGCCAGTGGGAGTTTGCCTGACAGAGGAGTGTGTGCACAGAAACCAAATTGCAGGATTGGGATCTAAATAAGATTGTGATCTTTGACTTCCAATCTGTGTCATAACTTTTCTCTGTTTATTTCAGTATTTGAGATCTGACAGTGTGCCATTGCTCAGATCGCTCAGGATTTTTCTTTCTATATAACATTACTGCCACATTTAAAAAAACGAAAAACAATACAAAACCAGTGCTTTTCACTTTTCAGGAGTTTGGTTATAGAAGACAGCCCTGATGATTCGAGTTCTGAAGGAAGCTGTTCCCAAACTGGGAGTTCACAGCAATATAAAGAGCAGTGTGAGTCTAAGAGGGGTTGCAACTGCAGAAATAGTTGTCTTAAGGTTACTTGTGTTTCAGAGGAGGCAGTGTGGTTCATACAGCAGATGGCACAGGAAGGATTGCTCAGAGAAAGTTTAGACTTAGTAAAATCTCAAAAATCAGATTAAGAAGACAGACGGGATTCTGGATTGGAATGTTAACATGTAAGGATTTTTTTTGTATTTTTTTATTTCACATTCCCAAATTATAACCTTGGAAACGTTGGGGTTTTTTTATATAGCTGACAATAAAATTACTACTAGAAAACTGGGAGGGAGTTATACTTAAGCCACTGTTTTCACTGTAACTAGTAGTTTTTGGTTTGCGCTTGTTTGAAAAACAAGTGAGATGTGATTGCTGAAAGAAGACAAAGGGATATAACTATAAGGCTAGACTCGCTTGAGCGTACACATAGCACAACCTTGATCTCTTTGTGGAACGTACCCCTGTATATGCTGTTTTCCCATTAGCCTCCTTTTCCCACTTTGCTTTGGGATTCTTGAAGCTGAGTTGCAGGGTTTCCCAGATGGCTTGCACTATTTAACATTTGCGAGTGGCCCATTCCTTGCTGCGCTTTTAGACAGGGACACAGAGTCTTTTTGCCTGTCCAGATATCCAGGTTATCTTTGCCTGTGGTTTATCTCTTGGAAATGAACAGTTATCATAAGTAGCTCTTGCTTTGGACATGAAACATTCCTGTAGGAATATAATGGCAGGGAATGCGCTAGTGGTGCTGGCAAACTATTCCGGCTCTACCTGTGCCCACCTGTGTTGCACTGCAAGCCAACCGGGAACCACGTGCCAGACAGCCCAGGTCTGAAAGAGTCACATTCACACCACACTGGTCAGGAGCCAGGTATATTAGATGGGGCTGTCGGCTCAGGCGTGGCCTGTCCTGAATGTGGCTGGCCTGTCTGGGGAGGTGGAGAGATCACAGCTGCCCTGGGTGAATTCATCAGTGCCAGGGTCTGTCACCTCAGCTGTCTCTGCTTTGCTCTGTGGTGAGGAAACATCAGCACTGTGCACCTCTATGTCCCCTTCGTTCCTCCAGGGCCTCACTAGTAGCACAGAGCAAAGCTCTTTCTGAACTTTGTAATTGAATATTCCCACTGTAGTAAATAATAGAAAGCACAATGATACCACAAATCTGTGGAAGAATGAAGCACACTTCACCAGTTTACGTTCTCGGAGTTCATCTGCAGTGCTTTCAGTTCTCTGCCTCCGTCGTGTTCCCCACTTACTGGAGATGTCCTTCTTCTCCGAGTCCTTGTGTCTTTAATTCTGCGTGAGCTCCTTGCTGTGGTAGGCTGTAAAACTCAGGAACAATGTATCTGCTTTATCCCCACTGTTTTGCTGAGAGTACCAACTAAAAAGTTTGTCAGATATTTTAAAGACTCTATTCCTTAGCTAATAATGAGTCTTCTAAGCAGCTTTTTCTAATTAAATACTTCTTTTAGTACACCTAATGCTTCGGTCTAAGACCTCACTATTAATCTGAGGTCAGACTGATCTTGGATCACTTGCTGTCCTTAGTGTGCTCTCTTCTTTCCCTTCTTCAGTCCTTCTGTTCTTCAAGAAGTGCCTGAGTTATCTCCTAACAATTCTGAAACTTACTGTATAGCTTTAAGTTTTCATAGTAGTCTCTTTTTATAGATTGTTCTCATCACTCTCATTGTTTGAGAGGAGGTTTTCTTCAACAATTTCTCTCCAGTTTAAAGCTTGTAATCATTCTGTTGCTGTGGAAATTACTGTGATAATGCAGGTTTAGTGTTCATGACTTCACTGCTGCATTAGATAAGAAGAAAAAGGAGCTGTTGCATGGGAGAAAGCCCTGAATTAAGCAAGTTGTATATATTTCACATGTATGTCAGGGAAGATAACATGAAAAGGAATTAGGGTTGTTCAGGCTGCTAGGATTTTCTCTATCTTCTCAGGAAAAAAACAAGTCTAAATATTAAAAAGGAGGAGAAGAAAAGCCCAGTGTCTGATCTAGGGACCGTGGTTTGGAACAGCAGTTCCAGTCTGTTGCCTTTCAGGACATCAGTCTTTCATCTTGGGTGATGACCTTTGTTGTTTCTATTTGGAAACAGGATTTTGGAAACCCTTGTCCTTCCTTATCAGAAAGAGAGAAGGGTGCAGACAGAAGCCCTTATATAGCTATAGAGTGAAGGATAAAGGAATTTCCTACTGGAGATACCTATGGCTAGCTCTCTTGTTTGGGAAGAGAGAGCTGGACTTGTGTATACAGAAAAATTTTTGTTTATCAGTCTTGGTCTCTTGATCAATTTTAGTAGTAGTCTCTACTCTAGAATTTTGGATGTCTATAAGGAATTAAATAGATTTGATACTTCTGTTGTTTTCTTATCTTCTTCCTTGATTGGTATTTAATATTCCAGAGTTCCTTGGTTCCTTCTTATATGTGGTTGTTTTAGAAAAGGCTAAACTTTCATGGTACTGAAATTCCTAACCATAATGTTCAGCTTGTCGTGTTTCCTTGCTTTTTCTTTAATGCATGACCGATTATTCTTAACTGCATCTGTTCTTCAGCATTCTTTGCTAGGCAATTCAAAGTGGGAAACATTAAAACAGCACAGCTATCTGGCTTTGGATCTAAACATACTGTTCCTGCACATTTTGAAAATAAAAACTTATATTGCTTTTTGCCCTCGTGTTTGTAAATACATGTACAGTTTATAAATACATAAATACATACATGTTCCTTTGATTAATGTGGCTGTCTTTCACATGCACAAGATTTCACAAGTTGCTTGGTTGTCAAGGCAATATTTCTAAGGAGGCATTCTGTACATGTACACCAGAGGGTATGGACACTGTTTTTCAATATATGTTGTTTTCTTTGACTACTAAATGCAAAACTGGGAACAAGTCCAGAACCTTTAATAGCTAGAATGCATTTCATGCTGATCCCCTCTAAATTGGCATCCTCCATTGCCAGGTTCTAAAGTGAGGGCTGCGATGATGATGGATTTCTCTAATGGGGTTTTTGTTCGGGGCTGCCTGATATTCATATTTTCTGTACTGTAGGATTCAGACAGAAGGTCTCCACTTATAAAAAGGCCCAATATCTTTCTGGCTGAAATGCCCTTAGGACAGAGGTGCTGATATTTTTTTAGTAGATCCTGACATCCTTTTAAAATTTTATGTTGTTACAGTAAGCTTCTCAGCATACTCCGTTGTGTCATTTCACTATTGAAATTCACAACAGAGATTTTGTTAAATTCTTTGTTGGTGGTGTTATGTCTTGCTGGCTCAGGGTTTACATCAAAATAAGTTCTTAAAATCCTAACACACAGTAGTTATATAACAGAACTGTACCACCAATAGTGTTCTGTAGAAATCAATGTATTGTTTCTAAATATATGTGAAAAGGAGGTCATGCTCTTTTTTCTGGGCAGCACATGAAGAAATGAGTTGCACATGGAGTGTGAGCATCTTGCTTGTAGTGGCTGAATTCTGCTGACCTAAAAAGGGAGTTTGCAAAATACCTTCTACTACCTTGGGAAATGGAGTAAGCTGAGGTAGGGGACTTCATGCAAGAACAACAGAATTTCCAAAGGTGAGGGTGAGAACAAGAAAAAGGGGAGAGTGGGAGAGAAAAGAGGGGGGTAGGTAGGTACTCATTTAGGAGAACAAGGTGACTGTAAATGAAAAAAATCCAAGGAGTGGCTTGGTGGAGGCCTTGGACCATTGCTGGGTCTTTTCAACACAACATTGCATTTAAGTCGTAGTTACTGAAGAAAGGCAACAGCTGCTACTTTAGAACATGAGGCAGAGGAACTATTGGAGGGACAGAAAAATAATCATAGATATAGAGGAATGCCTTCCAGAGGGACTGTCTTGCACAAGCCACTCTGCTTTATGTAACAAAAGCCTGGTGACACAATGCATGGTTTAGTCATAGGAGTGCCCTGGAGTGGACAAATATTGTCCATCTGGAAACATTTAAACAAGTAATTAGTTTCTGGAAAAATGGCAAATTACTCAGGGAAAATATAGTCCATTGTGTTAGCTTCTGACTGCATGTCTGCAAGATGTATGATTCTCCTGACTGCCTTAACTATTACTTCTTGGCTTCTCATACCCACCAGTTATATGTGGGGACAGGTAATACAGTGGTGTCAGGGCTGACAAGCAGGTATCACTACAGGCTGTGACATTTTTGCCCCTTCAGAAAAAAGGCCAGTGAACCCGGAGGCAGGGGGGTATGTGTTCCTCGCTGCTAGCACTCTGCATCCCACCTAGTCATCCTGTGCTTTGAGGACAAGGACCCGATGCTGTGGGATTTCACCGTCTTGGTTAGACATCACCAGGGAAGTCCTGTGCCAGCTGGGGCAATGTCTCTCACCAGGGTTCAAAATCTCCAACTGTAACACAGCCTGCTCTGTTGCCCGCTTTCTTCCTGGGCTTCCGTCACAGCAGATTTCCTCTGTTCCTCTGCTACACAGAGAGAGAAATGTTTTGGGGAAGGGGTGAGGGAGCACAGCCCACTTCAGCCCTTCCCTCTCCCCACTGCTAGTGGAGAAGGCTGGCTGGAGCAGAGGTACAGCAAAGCAGGCACCTTAGAGAGAGTTATGATGCCGTGCTATCTGTGACTAATACATGATGTTTGATAGCACACACATTTAGAATTATGCTACTGTGAGATCGATGTGTTGCCCATCAAAGGGAATATTGCCTGCCCCTGGTGATGTGCTGCCCAGCTGCATGTGGGTCATAGGTAGACTATAGATGCCTCCACAGCTGGAGTTAGCTGTTGGGCAATAGGTCAGGACCTGGTCTGGCTTGTGGCAGAATCTGCAGTGTCTCTAAAGAGTGACTGCCCAGAATGGAGAACTGCAGGCCAGGACAAGAGGTCGTACTTGGCACTGAAGTGTCAGAGGTTAGCACTGAGCCCTGTGTCTTTTTGGTCATTGGCGTGCTAGCATGTTCTATCTGCTGCCTCCTGCAGAAGCTTTTCGGACGATAATTGCTGTGGTTGTTTGTCATTACAGAAGTAACGCTGAAGGTCCATGTAAGCGATGCCAGCACACATCAGCCAATAACTGAAGCCTTCATTGAGATTTTTACCAACCAGATCTCCATTGCATCTGGAACCTCAGGAGCAGATGGCACTGCCTTCCTCAAGTTTCAGTATAAGTTGGGCAATCAGCTGATAGTGACTGCTAGTAAACATGCATATGTGCCAAATTCTGCACCATGGAAACCTGTAAGATTGCCTGGTAAGAGATCTTTATTTTTGTTCTGAGGTAAGATTTTGCATCTAAAGGAAGTTACATAGATTTGTATGATGTGTTTTAATGCTTGCAGTCCTGGGTGGGAGGAAGAACATCTGTGCGTTTCAAAAAAGTGAGGTTTCTTCCTCAGTTAAACTGTGCCATCAGGGCTGTGCAGAGATTCGCTTTCCTCCTGGCTGTCCTTGATACAGTGCTATGTCAGTTTTCAAACAACTACTGGTGCTCTTACAGCTTCACAGAAAATACAAATCTATTCCAGATCTTTTTCTTTATGGGAACTTTGTTTCCAAGTGCTTTGTTTCGGCAGCTGTGATGTACTCATTCGTTTCTCTCCCAAGGTGTAGCAACAACTGTTGCACTGTAGGCTATAGAGTACAAAAAAAGTCCCAGCCTTTCAGTTCTTGGCCGTGTCCATAGGACAGTTTTAATGTGCACTTGTGTTATCCAGATGTAAGGATTTTTTTCTAACTTAATTAGCATAGTTTGTTATTTCCACAGACAAACAAATATAACAATAATACTTGCATGTTAGTTTTTATCAGAATGCCTCAAAATTTTATGGGAAGTAGGAGACTTTATGTTAGTTGTACAGGAGGAGAAACTGAGTCATGAAGACTATTTCTGTACTGCTAAATAGAGCAGATTGAGGGTGGCTTTCAGACCTTGAGACGTAACATCTAGATGAAGGTCACATCCCCAGTTTTCATCATCTTTTCCTCTAATCCCCAGCAACAATTAGGGTCCAAGTAGTGTGGGAATGGTCCCAGGCTTGTATTAGACCCAAATCACACCCAAATACCAGATTTGATAATTAGCCCAGGACAAAGCTTGCCAGATTTTAAGTGCACTAATACTTGAATAATATAAATGATCACAGGGCAGTGTTCAACCCCATGCCTTGGCTCCACTTTATTTATTAACATCAGCATAGCCAGAGGGACTGTGTGACTTGCCACAAGATCAAGCAGCAATGTATTTTCAAATGGGGAAAGGAACTTGAATCTTTTCAAACCCAGAATTATGCTTTAGGCATTTCAACATGCTGTTTACTTATCTGCATTCATTTGCTTCAGATAACATAGACTGACTTCTTCCACATTTCCTCTACTGTATTCTGCCACATTTTCCAGCTACTTAATGGAGCTGTAGCGAAGACTAAGCCAAGCTCTTAGGTGCATGGTGAAAGAATAACAAGTAACTGAAATGAGTTGCAGCAAGGAGAGTTTCAAGTAAATAAAAGGGAACAATTCTTTACAGCAGCAGTAGTGAAAGACTGGAACAGGTTGCCCAGGAAGTTGGTGAAATCTCCTTCTTTAAAAATATTCAAAACTCAACTGGACACCCCCCTGCTTGGTTGGACCTCCAGAGGTCCCTTCCAACCATAATTGTTCTGTGACTCTGTTTAGAAATTTCCTTGATGGTTTTCTTCTGTTTAAATAAGATGAAGTGCAGCTTCCTCAGCATATTTCATGTACTTCCTTAAGACACAATCATGTGTGATTAAAGCATGCAATAACCTTTTCTTGCCTGAACCTTTTCTTGCCTTTTGTCTCATATCTTTCTGACTCATACCCTAGATCTTTTGAATGCTACCTACTCTTCCATGGCCTGGAGTTTGTTTGGTTAGGTTTTTTGCTTGTTGCTTTTTCTTAAATATTCATTTTGAGGGAAGGGAATCAAACATGGCGTTATTGTTTTGGTAAGTCATTGAAGTCTAAAGAGCAGTAATTGTATAGTTTCCACAAAATCTTTCTTTCCACGGCTGAAATGTGAGCTTAACTCAGAAAATAGATTCCTTTCACCTCTGATCTTCCCTCATTGAAACTGGTAGATAGTTTGCCATTGATTTAATTGGGAGTAGAATCGTTTCTTTGCTTTCTGTACCTTGAACTTAATCAAACAAGAAACAAGTTACAACTTGATACGCCTCATGTATATTTACTGGGGTTGTTCTTTGAATTACTCCTTGAAAAGGACATGACATAAAAGTTCAGGCCCAAGATGCTTAGGCTGTTATTTTTTTTATTGATTAAGATGCCTATAGTCTTTAAAAAAACTTTCCAAGAACTGTTAGTATTTAAATGCCCTGTATTTAAATGCTGATTATGCTTGTAACCAACACAGTATAGAAGTTTTGAAAACCATGGAAGTTTTGTTGTTGTTGTTATTTTTAATCTGGGTTGAATGATGGGGAACAGGCAGCATATTTAAATCTTGATTCTGCAGTGTGCAGTCTGGGCACACATGTACAGTGGACTCCTCATTTCCTGAAAACGCCTTATAACAGTACTAGTAGTTGTCACCCCACAGAGCAGATACGCCATTCTGAGCAGCATTCCACCCACAGCAGTGGTTTAAGATAATGTGCCATCCTATGTGCTGTGGTAAATGAACTACAGACACATTTACTTCAAATGTGGAAATAAAAACCA
>VYZV01033195.1:86531-107600 GCA_013401275.1 Pandion haliaetus | reverse complement strand
AAGACTTCTTTCTAGCCTTGTCCTCTTCAGTCAGAAATGAATACTGCAGATCCCAGTAGAAATGAAACTTTGTACCTCCTGTCTCATTTCCAGCTCACACCAGCTGGACTGAACAACCAGCACTTGCTCAGCTGTATTCTCCTCAGCCCTCATTTAAATGGTTTATGTTTTATGTTAAGGAGTCTGTTTTTCATTGGCTTCAGTGAGCAAAACTGTAAGACCAGCATTCTCCATTTTAAGTCCTCAGTTTCATCCCATGTGGTATAGAGGCATTATATTGCACCTAGACCTCTAGAACCACGTCTAGAGCTGTATGAAGGACTTTAAAATATTACCAAATATTCCACACTGTGAAATATGGAAATGGGGTTTATTCTTCACTGACAATGCATCTGCTAGTTTATTAATTCCACCAAATACCAGGAAAATATTTTCAACAGTTTTCAACCTTGTGTGGCAAAGGACTCTGGAGTGAAGGGGTTAAACCTCCACCCTTTTGCTCCTCCTCCTTAAAATGTGTTATTTCTTGTGCACTGTGTGTAAATGAAGTTCAGAGTACTGTTTCTCTGTTCTTCCTCCTCCCTGAACACTTAGTGTACATCTTTGACATTACCTTGTTGTCTTTAACTTGCTAGCTTCTTCACAGAGGAGGATGTTTCCCCTGTGCCTGATATCTCAACCATGTATTAATGTAAAGTGATGGCAGAATATGGAGAAGAGTATCTCAGGGAACTCTTCTTATAGCTTTATAAAGCACAATGCTTTATGTACTCTGCTGTGCTTGGTCAGTGCTTTCTGACTGCATTTAATGCCATAATAGATTTCTAAATACACTTGAAAGTCTGGTATTTACTTTTTCTGGGTGATGTCCTGCCTTCAGTAGAAAAATTGCCATTGATTTTGGTAGAGTCAAAATTTCCTGATGTTCCTTCCTCAGCAAAGTGAAGATAATGTTTTCTGTGCTCAAAAGAAGTCGTGAGGATTTACTTATGTATAAACATTATCGGTGCCTACTTAAACTTGACTGCAATATTCTTTTGCTCTATTTCATGGAGATGAAATGATGCTTGGTTTTTGTTCATAGTGTTTATAGGGAGAGAGTGACAGCTACTGTAAGGCAGAAGATGTAAGCTGGTTACTGTACATCTCTACCCGTGATTTCACTGCACGTTATTTGTAAATAAGATGATTTGTGAAAGTCTCTGATTTAAGCTTCCCGTGTGGTAGCAATGATAATCCACCCAGAGAAAAGATTGACTTATATTTTCATAGTTTAAAAAGAAAACATATTCCTCTCTGTTGTGAATTCGGTTAACTTCTGATTGCCACCACATTCATACACTGCATGACAGACAGAAAATAATCATTTAACAAAAACTTTTGCAGGCTCTTGTTTGATCTGACACTGGGTACGAGTACATGCCTCTGAACTTGGATAGATGGTCTGCATTTGGACCACATGCAGCTGCACACATGGCCTGGGACTTCAGGCACTTCTCCATGGGTTTTATTGGGTTTTCTATTGGGAGAAATGGACACATTCAGGAAAACACATTCCCTGCCCCCAAAAGTTTGAATTTAATATAATCAGATCCAGAACATTTGGGTTTAGATCAGATTCACTGGTAATATGATGATTTATTTGCAAATTGCAAGGAGAAAACCAAGCTTCCACAAAGTTCATGGTTGCACTATTTCTGTAGTTTACAAGTTCCTTGACAATTTGATTTTTACTTCCTTTTTTATCTCAGCTGTGAAGGTTAAATTATTCTTAAAGACTAAATACACTGAGGAATACAGATTTTTTAACCGACTGCTCTCAAAGAATCTCATATTTTGTTTGTTGCCATAGAAATGGCAGCTACCAAACCCAGCTTTTTACCATGTACGATGTCTACATAATAGGTGCAGATATAATTGCAGAGTAGAAGGCAAACCTCAGCATTGAAAGGAAAAGAAGCTCTTCTTCCGATGCTTCACAGTGTAGCTCACTGAGGTATGTTCTCACTATCATGATTCCTCCAGAGAGTTGTAGTGGATCACAGGAGGCAGTTGTGCTTGTTTATCAATATGAATGTTGTTTTTAAATGGATGTGGCTTACACAGATGAAAGTAATGTGATTGGATTGTTTGATCCTCTCCCCACCTCATATACCATCTGAGTTGCATTTGTGGCAAAGCAGACATGGTATGGCATGATGGTGGAGCTTAAGAGGACATTGAAGCAATCAGGTTGGTGCCAAAGTGTAGTGATATATGCAAATAATCTACTATTATGTAGCCAAGGAAATAAACCTGGAAACAAATAGTATGTCTTCTGGGAACAGGTTTTAATAACTGACTATATGTTGTATCATGTAGATGGCCCTGTAGCTGCACCTACAGAAGGCATGCAGTAGGAGGTGAGAAGAGGTGGACCTCAAAATTTCAGAAGTGGAAGAAAGACTATTGTGCTTGTGCAGCTGCTTGAGTTGAAGATTGGTGGAAATACAGGCAGGGATGCATAGAGCAGGGGTGTGAACTGTCTGCGTGGGGCTGGAAGAGGCTGAGGAGGACCTGGGACAGCCTTCCTTTGCAGCACTGGGATGGTAGATCCAATCCCAGTCTGCATCTGCTTCCACTTCCAGCTTGAAAAATAGAAACTGAACATGAGTGTGATGTGAGGCTGGATAAGGAAAAGGCATGTGGTGTTTTGAATTGCCTTGTGCTTTTATTTATTACTTGTTCTAATAATTTTGTCAATAACTGAATGTGATTAATAATGTGATAAAGCAAATATTAAAGGCAGTATCTTTCACATACACCAGTAACTAGGGATGGTGGTCCAGCAAGCATAACTAAAGTTTCCCTTTTGAAATATAATTATTAACCAGTAATTACATATGGAAGTCATTTTCTCTAATAAGTCTCTTCTGTTCTGGCATTCTGGAAGGAAACGCTGAGGGGATGAAAGCAATGCCAGCAGTTCTCTGGACAATGTGCCCTGCCTTCTACCCCAACATAATTAAAATTATTAAATAATGAAAACTGGCGTATTCTTTTCTTAAACACTTGACAGGTGATTTAAGGGGAAAAATGAGTAGAGATGGAAAAAACTACAAAGCTTCTCAGACACTAGTAATAAATGGAACCATTAGACTTCCTTGCAAAAATCTTCAGGGTATGATGTTACAAACGTTTCCCTTATAGTACACCAAGTAAAGGTGGTGCTGCTAGAACAGTAGCAGGATTTAGCCCTGGAAGGCTTATGTAATAAATTCTGTAAGAGTGGAAGAATAATGAAGGTATGAGCTCAGAGCAGGGACGTTTATTTTTTTGATGTTGCCTAGCAACTCCAAAACCAAAATTGTAATATTAACTTAAATACTATGAATTTTTAAACCCATGTGTATTGGGGGGAGGGAGAGGAGGAGGGTAATCTCTACCAATATTCAAGAAGGAATTTTTCAACGTCCAATTTCAGTGGCTTTTAGCTTTTTAGAAAATGAACAAAAGAAAAACCAAAAAAACCCATCCTTTTGTAGTAAAACTTCCCATGCTGATGCAGATTAGAGGTGATTTTCAGTTGGAAGAAGAAATCTGATAAGCAGCTTTCAGCTGGTAGAATGAAAAGCTACAATTTATGTATGTCAGAACATGCTTTAGGAAGTTATTTTCACACACTTGCCCTTGATTAACTCTCCATAATAACATTGCCTTTTGAAGTGTCTAAATCAATTACTTCTAGAAACACTGTTAGTATGTTCTGAATATCTTTTGCTGTCCCACACTGTCTGATAACAACCTGCCTCATTCCTTTTGACACGTATACCTCCATTTAACTGTGAATCTCTGCCTAAGCAGGGCAATCTTACAAGACGTTGTAGACATCACAAAAGATCTGTGCTGAAAGAAAAGCACTTCTCGTTAAGGAATATTTATTTAAAATGTCTATGCTATTAAGTAGTATGGTTAAAAGTATCTTTCTTTTCTTTCCAAAACTCTTTTGTCCAGGGAAGATAATCTTGTGAATAAAAATAAATTCATATAATGGGATTATGCTTAATTTGCTCTCTGGTTAATTAAATCCTCTTATTTGTCAAACCTATTGGATGGAAATAATTCATGCTGTAAATAGCACAATTTGGGTTCCCTGCTTGAATAGGATTGGATGATCCTATTGCCAGTTAAAATAAACAAACAAAAAAGCAAACAGTATGTGATCAGTGGAAGAGTTTCCTACCAAAAGCTCACATGTAAAAGTAATTTGTGGAAAAAATCCACCATACCTACCATATATTTAAACACTAGCAATATTTAGACTTTATGACTGTCCTTAGGGGAAGCTGCTGGCTACAGCACACTCCTCTGACAGTCATTTACCAGAACTGTTTTGATCAGTGATAGGAAGAATACACAATCAAAGTCAGAAGTCCCTGCAGCAGTAGCGATCTGGGAGGCTCTGAAATGGTCAGCCTGGAAAGTTAAACCTGAAGTAAGCAGTGTTATACATCCTCCCAGAGAGCCAAGTTCTGTGCCGGGGTGCCAGTGTGCAAACTCCCCTCGCAGCCAGCATGCAAGAGGGGAATTTGTCTCCTTTCTTCTTGACTTTAATAGGAGTCACACGCGTCTCTCTAGAGCAGACAGCCTGGTGTGGCAGTCCTGCCTGAAGGAAGCGTGGTCCAGCCTCACATAGGCCAGTAGGAAGTTTGCCATTTGCTTGAGCTGGAGCAGTGCTGGATTGTCAGCGTGCATGGTCATGCACATGGGAGCCAGAGAGGCGTACGATTCCCTGGATTTCACTACAGATTTATTTAAAATAATAAGGTCTAACTTTAAAATATGGAAGTAATGTCTTATTCAGAGGCATCATGCATCTAGACCACAAAAGCAGATCCATTCGTGCTGCCTGGATCCAGCAAGCTGTCACATTGAATAGTTAGTGTCTTTGAAGACAATAGGATGTCTCTTTTCTGGGCAGACTGGCCGCATGTGCAGTGACCTGATTGTGCAGGGGAATAGTTTAGAGCAGCTATTCTCTAGTGGCTTTTCTGCAATAGCTGCCAATCCAGACACTCTCCTTGCTGAAAGTGCCATTTTTCAATCTGATTTAGAAGTAAACTAAATTAAATTACAAAAAGGCATTTTTAGAGCAGAATGTGTGTTGAAATGGAGATTTAATGTGCAAACCTTTTGGTGTTGAATGTACTTATGAAAACCACCTCTTGCCCTCATTGGCAAGTCCTAAAAGCTGCCTGAGCTAAATAAGCATGGTCATCAGAATCAAAGTTACTGCAAAGTATTAAGATGCTACTCTCTACCAGAATTTATTTTTCCTGCTCTGCTGGAATCTTCAACTTGTCTCTGATATTTGGGTATTTTTGCAGCCAGATGGAGCTCAGCTTTCTTTATCTGATTGGTTTTTGATTTGTGTTTCTTTTAAAGTACTCTCATGTTTATATTCTTTGTAGTGTTAATGATGGTAGCTCTCTTACCTTGCTTTTAAGTTACATATACAAAGGAGTTCTGGGTAGCTGTTTTATAAGCTTTTTAAGAAGAAATTTGTTAAATTACACCATTTATTCCAAAAAGTCAGTAACACTAAATATAATTTTGATGAGGAAAGAGTTAAGAAACTTATTGGTTCTCCCCTTGCTATTAGTTTGAGCCAGGAGACAGCTCCCCTGACTTGAATCCTGGATCAGCATGTTGGCTTCATGGGGCAGTAATAGAGGAAAAAGGAAGAGAAATGCAAAAATTATCTATAAGCAAGAGTGTCTCTATATATAGAAATTTTCCGTGAAGCACCAGACACTCCTTTAAGAATTAATGGCAAATTGGCCCAAATCATGCAGTGCTTACAAACTATACTGAACTTGCTGTTTCTGCTCCAAAGATGCATTGACATGTTTTCTTTGGAGCTACACAATCAGTCTTGAACAAAAATTATCAGTTCCATTTCATCCAGTTATTTGTACTGCTTTTTATTTATAATCCTGTATTGCTTGTTACTTAACAATTATTGCACATCATGTATAAAACTTAATAAGCAGTGAAGCTAGTTGTTTGTGCCGACTTGGCTGGAGAGAGACAGTAGAAGTTGTAGGGTATTTGGAGAATAACAAATTAAATTATCATAACACTTAGCCATGCAGGGAGGTAAGACTTCTCTTCCCTCCTAAATCCTTCTGCTTAGTTTTCCTGCAGTTGTAATCCTGCCTGCACAGAAAAAAATAAATTCTGCTTTCCCTTACTCCATTTGCAGGCTAGTGGATAGGAAAGGACAGAAAAATGGAAGTTGTTCTTTCCTCACTGCTCCTCAGTCTTCCCTTGCTTACAAGAGCAAGTATGTGAGGACACAGAGGGTAATTAGCTGCATTTGTAGAACAGGAAAACATCTTGTTTCCCACTGCAAGGTAGAATTTGGGATGAGTTAGGGAATTCATTCTCGAGGCTGCACAGCAATGAACTCTTGCTTACTCAAGGCAAATTGAAATGCTAGGAGCCTAGCCAGTAAGTACAGTGCGATTGGGTTTTGCTCGGTAGAAAGTCCAACATTAGTCATTACAGCAAGGCATTGCATGTAGGGAGTTACAAGAACACTGTTTGGTGTTTAATGGTACTTGAAAAGCGACCAAGATCTTAGAACCTATAAAGGATGAAATATGAGAGAGACCTGGAAATGCCCCAATGGGTTTGCAGAATACTGAAGGCACATCCAGTAATGCTATGTTGGCCTTCAGCTATTTGATCACACAAGAAACAATACAGGACTTTGTGTTTCAACCGTTTCCGCTCAAACCTGTTTTGCCACTGCTGTCGTGAAGGATAGAGTTCTTCATTCTCTTCATCCCACCATGCAGGAGGATGCTCTGTTTTATTAGTGGACTATTGGTAAAAGATGGTGGAAGTATAAGAGGCAAGCTTATCACTGACGTGTTGGACCAGGAAAGTGTTAAAAAAGGCAGCTGATGAGACTGTGTACCCATGGTTCCCAGGAACCCGCACTTGGTGTTGTCCTGATGAAGGGACCTGGGATAGTGCCATTTAGAAAGGAATTATTTTCTAGCTGTCATCACATACTAATGTGTAGGGTATGGTCAACAAGAACTTCATCACTCTTATTTAAAGATGACCAATATCGGATATATCTGTTACGCTTTTGAAATTCTTAACTGTCCATAACAGAGAGAGAGAAAATTACATTTTTCCCTAGTGTTATACAGACCGATGTATTTCCTTGAGTGTATCCAGTGGTTAGCAAAAACGGGTGACCTAAATGAGCAGAAGACAAGCGTGAAACCTGACTGATCTAGTGCAATAGAATCTATTGTTTTCTTCCATTGCACATATAGGGACTCCTTTCGTTGCTAAAATATGAGCAATCTGAGCTGCTGCTTCTTTGGCAGGATGGCAGCTGAGCTCTGCTTGCAGTGATAAGAGTGCAGCCTTGGTTAGCTTCTTGATTGCTGTATTATGCAAGCAGAATATTACTGAGCAAAACGCTTTTAAAGAGGCATTAGGAGGATTGTGTTCATTAGAATGCAGTGCAATGTGAATAAGGCAAGCTGGACACAAGTTCCCCCTAGTGAGGGAATCAATAATAGCTTATGCTCAAGAAGGTAGCTATAAAAATAGACTACAAAGATAATGAACTTTGCTAAATTACATACGTATGTGTTCTGCTTGTGTGTGAAGTTAAAGGGCTTAGAGACAGTAAGAGAAGTATGGGAAGCATGATGAATTCATCACCCAGGTCCTTCCATTCTTTTTTTTTAATCAGCACTTCTATATCTCTTTTAGTCTTAAAGTTTTGTTTCACATGGTTGTGTATTTGAATAGTTGGTGCATATTCTCATTGTCAGAACCTTGCAGGAAAAAAATGACAAAGTTCAAGCTTACAGGAGTTTTCTTGCCAAATGGCATTGTAGGCACAAGATGGAAGAAGTTTTTGACCCTGTGGGCTATTTTTCACCTTGTGGTTCAGGGCTATTAGTATGACATCTTCCCCAAAAGCATGGGTAGAAAATCTGAAGGGATAATGGCCATCTTAGTGGAGAAAATGAATCTACTTTTCCTAGTTTTTCCAGAAACGTCACACATCACTGTGGACGATTAAATTCTATTCTTCCTGATAATGTTTCCCTAAAAGAGGTAAACTAATGGCTACATCAAGGTGTTCTGATATGACAGTTATGGATGCCGTATGTGCAAATCTGCGTACACAGATTTTGGTCCTTTTGGTACTGCGAATCAGAATTACTTGTCTTTTGTGACTTTCTTTATGAAATAACAGATTATTGCTACCCTATTACAGACTGGAAATGATACTTGGAAAACTGAAAATTACATCAGTAATTCCTTTCCCCTGTTGCCCACCAATTCAGTTTGGTTGCAAATACAGAGTCACTATCTGGTAATAATAATCACCTAGATCCAGAAATTCTCTCAAATGTGTATTTTGCTAAACCTTTCACTATATGCAGATGCATTTATTATTAGCCAAAGATGGTGGACTTTAAGGTGTACTTACATAGGAAAAATCAGTAGTAGAGAGGAAATAAATACTCAGAAGAGCCATTGTTGTGGTTTAATCCCAGCCAGCAACTAAGTACCATGCAGCCACTCACTCACTTCCCCCCTACCCAGTGGGATGGGGGAGAGAGTCGGAAGGAAAAAGGTAAAACTTGTAGGTTGAGATAAGAACAGTTTAATAGAACAGAAAGGAAGAAACTAATAATGATGATAATAATAAAATTACAATAGTAATAATGAAAGAATTGGAATATACAAAACAAGTGATGCACAATGCAGTTGCTCACCACTCGCCAACCGATGCCCCAAGCATCGATCCTCCCCCAGGCCAACTCTCCCTAGTTTATATACTGGACATGACATGACATGGTATGGAATACCCCACTGGCCACTTTGGGTCAGCTGCCCTGGCTGTGTCCCCTCCCAACTTCTTGTGCCCCTCCAGCCTTCTTGCTGGCTGGGCATGAGAAGCTGAAAAATCCTTGACTTTAGACTAAACACTACTTAGCAACAACTGAAAACATCAGTGTGTTATCAACATTCTTCTCATACTGAACCCAAAACATAACTCTATACCAGCTACTAGAAAGAAAATTATCCCAGCCGAAACCAGGACAGCCAATCTCCCATGTACAAGGTTTGCACAGGTGGATAACCTAAGGAACACAGAGGAAATCAGCAGGATCTCAGTGGTATTAAAAAACCAAACCAACAGCATCATCTCTTCTGTGTGTTCTGCTGTCACTGCTAAGTGTTCAGATGACTGTCATCCACAAATGCTCGTGCTTAGTCCTGAGTGACGTATGATGAAAAGCACCATTTGGGGAATTACATGCAGGAGGCTATTTAAAGGAAAAGGAATCACAAGTACACGATGCAGTTTGCCTTTAAAGTGAGCGTCTGAAGCTGAGTAATGGAAATGCAGCATTCTGTTCCCTGCCTTTTGCACAGAAATACAGAGCTGTGCTACAGAAGTGCAGAGGGGTTTATCCCTTCTCTGTATGCAGATCAGTCATACTGGTAGTAGCCACCAGTGTGAAGAACCTCCTTAGTGAGTTCATGCCCTCTGTTACGGCACCCATGGGAGATGCCAAGCCAGGACTGCAGCTTCAGGAACTGCTGCTTCACACCAGCGGTGGCTTTCCAGTGACTGCTCTCAGTGTCCAGGCCAGCAATTCTGTGTTTCTTTCAAAGAGAATAAATATGGGAGCAGTCTACAAGCCATACTGGCCATTTAATATATCAGAAACTAATTTTTTCTCCTACAGCCCCAGAATCAGAGGTCTTATGAATTACAAAAAGGCATACGGCTGATTCAGTTGTAAAGGTTTTTCATAGCCCAATTCTTGTAACAAAATTTATCTTCTGAAAGTAGAACAGCTCTCAACTACTGCAGATTTTCCGTCTGGACTACCTAAGAGTTATATGAACTTAAACACATTGCTTTAAAATTGTCAGTCTTATTTATTGTGAAATGACCATTTGATAATTCTAAACAATCTATTACATTTCCTTTGAGAAACATGTTTTAAAAAACTCATCATCCCTTACCAAACAGTATTCTTGGTTGTATACACATTCTGAATGACTAATGTTGCTGAATCAAAGTGATGGTGCAACTTAATTCTACATTTATTGGCAGTAACATTCATAAGCTTGTTTTCTGTACAGGAAAACCAACATTTTCAGGAAGTATTCTCTTCAGTCTTCTAGAAGTTGACAGCCAGAGCCGACAGAAGGGTGGTGTGCAGAACTCACGTGTGGTCTGGGAAATGTGATATCTCTTGAAATACAGTTTTTAAGTGGGCTGTCTACGTATAATCAGCTTCAGGAATATTACCTTCTTCAAAGAAGGGGAATCTAATATGACAATAATTATGTCTTTTAACCCTTTTTGAAGATTTATTAGTTTTATTTATTCTTAAATGGGTTTTGTGTACAAAGCTTCTGAGAAGGCCACGAGGATGACTGCTTGCGGGAGCTCTCAAACGCCAGTGACAAAAGGGCACGATCTCCTACTTCCCAGCAATGCACACACAACCCCAACAGCACATTGATAGGTTTTGTTACTGCTTGCTTTTCCACTTGTTTGCAGAGGAAGGTGTGAGTACATCTGTAACACCTTCCTACAACTTTTGCATTTACAGGGACATGGCTGAAGAGTAGTTTGGGCCTTGTACAACAAGAAGGAAATCAGTTGACTTGGACTTATATTGCACCTCAGCTGGGCTACTGGGTTGCAGCTATGTCACCTACACTCCCAGGTAAGATGGAATTGAATTTTATTGATATTTGCAGCATTGATTAATTATTTATTCATATATAACGTTTATATTTTTCAGAATGACCTCATCTGAGATGCCACAGCTTGATCAATAATGGATTATTAGAAAACAGAAATCTGAAAGTAAAGGGCTAAAATCTTTTGGGGATTGTGGGGGGCAACCCTTGGGCTCAAAACCTCTGAGTCATTTCAATGGGAAACTTTCTGAAGTGTTCCTGCTTTGATGAATTTATGTCACCACTGCCTGGCAGAGCCATTGCTAGAAAATGAGGGGAGGTACAACATCAATGTATTGGTGTTCCAGCAGGTAGAAAAATACATACTGTCAAGTTTCTGTACAGAAACTAAAAAAAAAATTGATTTACCTAAGACCGACATCATCCTGGGTTAGACATTTACTAATGGATTGATTGATGGTAATTTTTTCTTTTTTTGTTGAAGATGCCCATTTTGTCCTCACTTACGCTTTGCATAATCTTGGTGACTGTTTAATTTACACCACGAATAATTTAGCATAGAAGTTCTAGGAAGTGTTTTAGCAGACTGGCATTAGTAGATGAGCTGATGGGTTTGCCATCTGCAAGCCTCTTGGTATAACTGTAGAAAATCACTTTGAACTAGGCATTATATGTACTTCTGTGCCTGTGGAGATTATTAGTGTTGCAGCTCGCTCTTTTTTTTTTCTGTCTGTGGCTGCCTCAGATTTCTTAGTGTTAGTTCTTCAGCCACCGATAATCAGAGATACCTGTGTGTATAGAAGAGCCAATCAATCAAACAAAAAACTCGTCTTCTTACAGATTTTCTTTATTAGGTTTTCTGGATGAAAACCAAATACAGTAGAAATGAAAACATTCTTGCCTTGACTGTGCAAACTAAATAAACTATATCTAACCAACAAAACAAACTCTAACATGAGGACTGTTTTTAAAGTCTTGCTTGTATATGCCATGAAGTTGTTTCATGATATGCAAGGGTTTTTTTTGAGGTTATATTAAATGAAACTGCTGGAATATTCAGCTGATTCACTGCTGAACAGAGTTTAGAGGCAGGTGCAGATCTGAATTTTATGGAATTTTACAAAATAATTGTACTTAAAGAAAAAGCAACTGCTCTGAGCCAAACATTTCCCAGTACAGCCCTGTGCCAGACTGCAAGGAAGTTACACTAGCCCTGAAATTGTGCCTGTAACTCTAAGGTTAGAAGGCTTATTTGTCCTTGCAGTTTAACTTGTATGGCAGAATTTCTACTTGTATTTTACTTTTTCCTCTTTCTGAGGGCTAGATCTGGGTTTCTAAAACTTTGTTGCAATGGGAACAACATTTCCATGAAAGGTTCAAGTGATTTATCTCTTCTTCTTTTTCTTAATGTTCTGAAGCAACAGTATCAATCAATTATGTAAAGGTAGTGGCAGGACAGAATGTATAAATATTTAGATTTCCCAAATGCAATATACTTGATGTTATTTTTAATGAGCTTAATGTCTTTTTGCTTATTTTGTCTCCCCATTGAATCTGTTTGATTTCCTATCTCAAAAAATGGACAAAAATGAGCTTTGTATTCCTAGCAGTGGCTCTACAGACCACTCCAGATCCACAGATGAGGTTTTACAAACCTCATGACCTAGAACCTTAATGTTGTCCAAGTTTGCTGTCCTTCACAGTACATGCATGTTACTCTGTCAGCTGGTGCTGTACCTCCTTGCCTGCAGATGAAAATTTGGGCCTTTATTTCAAAATCACGATTAGGACTTTACAAACCAGCAGGGCTACACATGCTGTCCACATGTGTGCATTCCTTCGTCTGTTAGAACATTTACTAAGCATTATTGAAACTTGGACTTACAACACTGTTTCACTAGTGGCCTGGTTTTTAAACCTACTGAAGATCTGCTTGGCTTGGCTTGATCTAGACTTCAGAGCACCAACACATCTTCCAGTGAATCCTGTACTGCACTGTATGTACTGTTTAGTACAAAGCACCGCAAATGTTGTTAAAGAGAAGTTGTTGGCCACAGTGCTACTCCATACATTACAGTGCTGGAAGACGCTGTGATGGCTTGTCTCCAGTGATGAGAGCTTTGGCGCACTGTGTCAGCATCAGGACCTGGAAGGCAGCATTCACTGATGCATGCTCCTATTGAAAATAACTGCTTTTCCACAGAATGATCTATTTGGACTTGCAGTCATGAAAACCGGCACACGCTTTCTCCACAACTTGGTCCCTTCTCCAGGGATAGTCTGCTCAATAGGCACCAGGGCTACAAGCAGCAGTGTTGCTCACTTAGCACCCTGATAACAAGGGAAAATGTCCCTCTCTTTGTTTAAGTGTTGTTCCTCTTCCTGTTTGCAGGTTGTTACAGGTCTAAATTCTCTTTTCTGGCCTTCCAGGTCCCGTTGTAACACACGACATTACCAGCTATCACACAATGTTTCTTTTGGCAATTTTAGGAGGGATGGCTCTCATACTTCTAGTCTTGCTGTGTCTGCTTTTGTATTATTGCAGGTAAGATTCACCATCCTGGTTACTTAGTTCACGTTGGAAATATAAGCTTTTTTGTACTCATGAAATTAAAAGCTTTTGTATCGAAACATTTTTACTTCGGGAGTGGAGGGGGAAAGCAAGCAAGCACTTGAAGAAAAAAGAAACAGTGAGATAAACTTTCATATGTTCCTGGTTATGTGCAGCATATACAATCCCTGCCTTTGGTAGGATGGTAGTTGAATGAATCACACACACCTGTACTTGTGTTTTCCTTGTAAGATGTTCTAAAACCTCCTATCGAACATGGGCATAGGTGCAAGATCTCTGTCATTTGACCTGCTACGCATTAGCAAGTGATCTTTCTATTAGTCTTATAATAAAATGAATGTTAAACTTTTATCAGCAAGTGTATATTAATGAGTGATTTTGTATTTGCCTCCTCCAGACATTTGCTCAAATTTGTAACTGGTGCTTGAGATATTTCCCAATTGACATTATTCTTTAATTTTATCCTCACTGCTGGGATAAGCTTTTAATTGTTAGGTTATGTAATAAAAGCTCAATTCCCCTAATACTAATCACTGCTTAAAAATCTCCCATTAAGACACACTTGCTGCTCCTGTTTCCGTGTACAACAGTCACAAATGTGTAACTTCTTTTGTTACTGGCTTTTATAGAAGAAAATGTTTAAGACCACGTCAGCATCATAAGAAACTGCAACTTTCAACAGCACTGGACACTTCTAAGAAGGATCAAGCAACCTCAATGTCCCACATAAATTTAATATTTTCACGTCGCGAGTCAGAATTTCCTGGTGGGTTGTCCGTTGCCAGCAATGGACACACTGAAAACTCAGGGGCAAAGGAACTAATCAGTGCTGTCCACATGGAGATGGTATCGCCTAGTGGAGAAGCAGATATGCATACACCTATGCTCAAACACTCATTCAGTACTTCCCAGGAGTTTAGCTCCCGAGAGGAACTGCTCTCTGACAAGGAGAAAGACAAGAGCAGAATTTCCTTGGATGACCTGACTCCCAGTGGGTCTCTAAGAAAAGACTACCACAAATCAGCAGATAGTTTTCCTTTAAAGACAAGAAAACCTACAGAAACAGCTGAAGGCTATGAGTCCCCTATCAAAGATGAGTATAGGAGAAGTTACAATGCTATGCTGTCTCAGCCTTTATTTGAAAAGCAAGAGAGAGAAATTCAAGTATCTATGAACCATATTGCTACTGGAAGTAAATACAATATTCAGGAACAAATATACCCCACACCTTCAGCCCCTGAAAAAGAGCTGCTGGACTGCAGACCTACTGATTGTATGATGTCTCGTTCAGTTGATCACCTTGAAAGACCTACATCTTTCCCTCGACCAGGGCAGTTAATCTGCTGCAATTCTGTTGACCAAGTCAATGACAGTGTTTACAGAAAAGTTTTGCCTGCATTGGTCATCCCAGGTCATTACATGAAATTGCCAGGAGAACATCCTTTTGTTAGCCAGCCACTGGTTGTCCCAGCTGACCAGCAGATTGATATAGAAAGACTTCAGGCTGAGCTTCCTAACCCTCATGCACGGCTTTTTCCACACCCCCCACAACAGCTGCAACCCCAACAGTTAGCATCCCAAGCAATATCTCAGCAACATTTGCAAGATGCAGGTGCAGCTGAGTGGAGTCAACAAAATACTTCCATGTCTGAATCTATTTCCATTCCTGCCTCACTTAATGATGCATCCCTGGCTCAAATGAATAGCGAAGTGCAGCTTCTAACAGAAAAGGCTTTGATGGAATTAGGAGGTGGAAAGCCGTTGCCTCATCCTCGAGCATGGTTTGTTTCTCTAGATGGACGTTCAAATGCTCACGTTAGACATTCATACATCGATCTCCAAAGAGCTGGTAGGAATGGGAGTAACGATGCCAGTTTGGACTCCGGTGTTGACATGAATGAACCAAAATCTGCCCGAAAGGGAAGAGGAGATCATCTGTCTGCACCACAGGGTCACCCACCAGTGCAAGAGCACCAGCAGAGAGAGCGGAAGGTTTCAGATAGCACAGCTTACACACAGCTTGTGTACTTGGATGATATGGACCAAAGTGGCAGTGAGTGTGGAACAGCAGTTTGTAGCCCTGAGGACAATGCTCTACGATGCCTACTAGAAGGCACTAGTAAGAGAAGTGGTGTGCAGCTGCCCAGCCTGCAGGAGGAAACAAGAACTGTGGATACCAAACCAGAGCCATTAACTAGTCCTGAACATGGAACATCAGTTCAAGATGATGAGGAGGATGAGGAGGATGAGGAGGATGACCAAGGTGAAGATAAGAAGAGTCCTTGGCAGAAACGAGAGGAAAGACCACTAATGACTTTCAATCTGAAGTGAGCTATTGTGAAAATCCACCATTCAGTGGAGTATAAAATTGCCAAATATTCTTTCTGTGGAAGTGCTTGATTTTTTTTGTTTGTTTTTTTTGTTTTGGTTTTTTTTGTTGTTGTTGTGGAGAGAAAAGAGAAAAACAAACTGTGGTGAGCAACATTTGAAAGAACTTAAATGCATTACTGTGTAAATGTTAGAAAAGAATTAAAATCATTCCTCTGATTTAACGGCTGCCTCCAGTGAGATAGCTGAACAAAGAGTGTGATTGTTATTCCATATACTTGATATTGGTCATCCAGGATGTTGAAAATACTGACAAATTGTTTTGGTTTGTTTATGACCTCAATCTCCTTATGAATGGGAGCTGGTAAAGCTTTTGTTTGGTAGGCCAATTTTATGTTGATAATGCTACTGAAAGTATCTTAAAAACAAGAGTTTGACACATGGTGTCCAAAATTGTGCATTATCTCAATGAAAGGCTATGCATTGCTGCTTTTAGTAATATTTTGCTTATACTATGCTTTTCTTAATTTTACAAGTTGGTTGTAAACATTTTATGTCCTTTATAATAAACTACTCAGCAATTTATTTTAATGTGAAGCTGCAGGAAACTCGAGTAGCATCCCTTAGCATTGAAGCCTTTTTATGAAACCAAACTGAACTTTGTGTCGACTAAGATTCCTTCAATTCTGGTCCCATTAACTCAAAGTGCCTTTTTTACAGTAACAATGAACAGTCCCTTCTTTTGGTAACTCCTTTTAATTGACCCCATTTGGGATTTTATAAACTTCTGAACTTCTACCTTTTATTTTAAGCTGCATGCCAAGAGTCCCATTTTGTGCTGAGCATTCCTCATTTCAATACAGCGTATTCTGTAGCTATCATGTATATTGTGGATTCTGTTTAGCCAGGATAGACTTAGAAGACATTTTAAAGGGCCCAGAATAGCCAAGAATAGACTGTATATATTGTTAGTTTCCTCTGGAATCATATGAGCTAATCACGCTCATATAAAATGGACTATAGACCGAGCAAGTGGACTGAATGTGTTTAAAAAAATTTTTGGAAAAAAAAAAAAAAAAAAAAAGTACTATCCAAAAGTGCCAGAATGACTCTTCTGTGCTTTCTCCATACAGAGCTGCTTGGTTATCCAAAAATTATAATTGAAAATAAACTGCAAAAAATATCTTTGTGGATTTTTCCTCTGTTGGTGGTCATCACATATTTTATGTTATTTAATAAGAAAAATACTTTGGTTTCACTTTTGCTGTGCATATTTTATGCTTGTGTGACTTACACACTTTCTTATGCAGTTCTCATGAACTTCAGTCAATACTGAAATTTAGACCCCTTTTCAGAAAAGCATCCTCCCTATCTTGGTAAATACGTAAATATTTGCTTAAATATCAGTAAAGACTTTGGAAATGAAATCCTGGTATCACCAAAATTCTCTATGGAGTCATGCTTCCTGTGGGACCAGTTTCCTTTCTGAGATTTCTATGGATACTCACACTTATTGCACACTTCTCACTTCTTCATGAATTGGGTTCAAAGAAGGGAAAGTATGTGACTTCCACTCTCGTGGAATCCCTTGTATACATTCAGTTTATCATGTTTCATTCAATTATTTTTATGCAGCATTAGCATCAGTCATGCTTAACAAAGTTAATTATTATGCAATCTCTAAAGTGATCAGAAAAAGTGTTATATAGTTCCTATTTAATTTTTAATAATAAGCCCTGGCTCGCATTCATTGCTTTTTTTTCCGGTAGATTTCAAGGTTTTCTTAGGAGGCCAGTGTTATAATTTCCGTCTTACTGAATGTCTTACCTGTGAGTCGGCGTGAGCCAGGAACTGAATCCTGATTTCCTAGTTCCCAGGCCAGTGCTCCTCTCCATCCACAAAGCCACATCACCTCTATTTTGCTTTGATTTATGTTTGGAAGTGATATATGTCATAAAAGAAATCTAAAATAATATTTGTGGCGTGCATTGAATATTGAAATCACCATATTAGCAGTAAGTTATGTTTTACTCATCACATGCGTTCCAGGTCCTTTCCTGTTCTGTTTAGGAATTATGCTGCTGACCACATGTGAACTGGCTCTGGGGTCTGAGTTACTTATTGTCAGTCTGTGCAAGGTCACTGAACAGAAAAATGCTACTTTAAAGGAATAGTACTTATCAGATGTCAGTAAGTGCTGGTAATACAGTGTCACTTATTAATCACAATGCTGCATCAAGTAAACATTCTGGTTAAAATTTCCACGTACTAGAATTATTGTGCTGTTTAATTTTCAACTTTCTGTTGTCTTAAATCTGTCATTTTTAATTACATTCTCTTTCAGATTCCTTTGCAAAGTTTCCATCGTTATTATCTTGTAAAGTGAGATTGTTGCTATTAAATTGCAGTGGTTTGTTTCTTTAATCGTTGTGGTTTTATGTTCAAAACACTTAGTTTGAAGGTTTGATTATTTGTGATCCTAATAACAGGTTCAATATATTTGAACAAACACAATGTGGGTATTTTGCAAATCTTCTTTAAAATAGCATTTTTTTAATTGCGGTGATATCACCAGCCATATAATAGTTTGATTTTGCAGAATATATAGTTTGTGAAATATAATTCTCAGTATATCCAACACATCTGAGCCACATGTTAAATGAAATTGGAACAGAGTAACACAGATCAGATAATGGGTTGAGATTAGAGTGCGTCCATTGTACGCACTTTGCCTAATCTTACAGTCCAGTGACAAGTTCTGTGTTTTAATTTTCATAAACATACTGAGGAAGATACTTCGGTAAAATATGAAGAAATTTTGCTGCTTATATTTTGCAGTTCCACAGTGAAGCAAGTACCAGTAAAGCTTAAAAAACATAGAGAACAAAGTATAACTTGAAAAGGTCTTGGCATCAGCAGCTCCAAGTGATCTTAGTCCACGTAGAAGATAACCTAGAAAATATGTTGTTTTCATATTTTTTGATGGCAAGTATTAATGGGGAAAAAATGCAGAAGATTGTTATGACAAAGGTTACAAAAGTAATGAAAATATGTTGGACTTGAAAAAATACTGGGAACAGGTCTTCAATTAATCTATCCGCAATCAGGATTTTCAAATGGATAATGACTGAAAGAGTAAAGATAATTTTTAAATCTTAGGTTATATTATCTAAAGTCCATTTATATCACAGGGCCTATGAAATGTTAGGACTGTTGGCAGTTAATACACTCATTAAGAGTCCATTCACTTTATGGTTGTCCCCCAGCTCCCACTTTGTTCCTTCTGAAATACTTGCTTCTCAAAGCTTATTAAAGTGTCTGCAAAACACCTTGACTTATTGTGATAATGACCTTTTATTATTTGATTAAGTGCTTTGTCAGGGTACCAGCATGCTAAACCCTCTACAAATACCAGGAAAAAAATGGTTCCTGCCTAAGAGCATTTGCAATCTAACATGTTACACAAATATACAAAATTGTGGTACTGAGCTTAAATGAACAGCTTACCAAGAAAACCCACCATTTGGAAATTGCTCATGATGCTTTTCTCTCTTACAGGAAGGACTGAGTAGCTTTAGTAGAGTGAATTAAGCTCTCTTGAAATACCTTAGCAGTATTTTCATTTTCTGCCCCTCAGTCTATCCATGAATGCTCTGGAGGACCAATTTTATTTCATGATCCTAAACCAGCATGGTTGAAATTGGTAAGAAATTACATATCCCATGTACGGTTTATTTTAGCCTATAGAATAATACAGGTGTAAATGAGGAAGCATTGGATTAGATATTTGCTCTTTCTCTGGGAAAGTCCCTAGTGAACCAAAAAAGGCATTATTTTTTTCTTAACCAACGAGAATTCATCTGAGGATTAAAACTTGTAACGTAGTAGCTGTTAAATTATCAATTAACATATTAATTACCTGGGGCATGGGGCATGGATTTGGGAATCCATCCAGTACAGCCTTGAACTTGGTCAAAAGAGAAGAAGAATGTCAGTTTTCTTTTCCAAAATATATGGGCGACAGGTAAGGGTTTTTTGAATCAGTGCTGCTATTTGGGTCTTTTTAGCATTTGAAATTCTTAAAGTTGGAATATCTGCCACCTGGTGGTGAACTGTTTGAACTGTTTCTCCATGCATACTGTGTATAAAACACAGTTTCTAATTCCAATATAAGCACAGTTTATAACTTCAGTAACACCAGTAGGCAGCTGGCGCAAGATCATCAGTTGTTTCATGGGCCTGCTGTCAGTCCAAGTGCAGAGATCGCTGTCAGCTTGACAGACCTTGCCCAGCCTCTTAGCTGGGGCAGTATTCAGCTTGTAACATCTCCATTCAAATCAAAATGCATCATCACTGATGGCAGTGTAGTGTGCTCAAGTGTAAATATGCCTGTGTTCTCTTACCTCGTGGATAGCACCTTGTTTTTAGATTAAAGTTAAAACAATTTTAACTACTAGTTGTTTCAAAAGTTGAGAAAAATAAGAGCAACTCAATTATTATTCTTTTCCTGTTCCTCTGCTTACAGACAAATGTAAGCTGGCAAGTTCAGTGCTAACCTTACTCATTTTTTATATATATATATGACATATGATTACTATATAATATGATGATATATCCTCCATCATGATAGATAGATAGATAGATAGATATACACACGATATTTTCATGATATGTGTCTGATATTTTCCTTTCCAGGCTGCAAACCATTTGGAATTTGAGCTTTGGGTAGACAAGTAGGCAGCAGCCAAGTGCCATTTTCAGACTAGAGGAGCATTTTTTTATGTTACTTGTGTAATTCCAACTGGTAAACTGACACCAGGTACTGTCTTCTATATGACAGTAATAACAGAAAAGGTATCTAGTTCTTTTTAGCAGTAATCGTCTGGTATCCACAGGTTATTAGCTTGCAAAATGTGGCACCTGGTCTATTACCACTTAACTGAAGTAATTCTTGTTTTATTGATATGCTTTTTTTCTAGGAATAAACAGTGCCAGTTAGATTGTTTGATCATTAAATATCTCTTCTGCCTTGGAAACTTATAGCCGCAGGGAAGGAAAATGTGGTGACAACAGGGAGGTACAAATTAAATACTTGTTTACAGTTTATTTTTGTAATTCTGGAGAGAAGCACTTTGTGTTCACATGACTGGAGAAATGGACTCCTGAATAAGCCCAACTGAGGAATGGTCCTGCCAGTTTTATATTATAAAGGTAGGAAATGGTGCTTGAAATACTGCTGTGGGATGAGAAATCCCACTTTCAAAGGAATGACTGGTCCTGCTGCAAGAGGTGTTGTGCATCAAAGCTGGAAGAAATTGTTTCAAAGGGCTCCTGTTAAAAGCATGAGTTTTGGTGATTCAGTGGTTGTAGGGAGTTTAAAAAAGCTTCAGGATTGCCTTCTCCCCACCCACCCA
>VYZV01033195.1:60172-73635 GCA_013401275.1 Pandion haliaetus | reverse complement strand
TCTAAGAGTGAGATACATTTCAGGTGTCATCATATGTGTGTATCTGACCAGACAAAGGAGAACTCAGATCTTGGCATACAAGAATGTTTTATTAAGAAAAAAGCTTTTAACAGGAGTCTTTGCTTTTAATCTTGTTACCTTTGCATATCCTTTGTGCTGTCATGTCCAATGTAATTACTACAAGTTGAGCAACAAAGTTCCTCCCTTCCCAGCCATTCTCACTCCCAGTTTTGGAGCCTTTGGTTCTTTTCAAGGCAGAGTATGAGAAGGACAAAAAATCCTGAAATGTTTTGGTTTTGCTTTTGCCCTAATTTGCTAGGTGTCTCTGGTTGTAACTTGTGTTGGACAAACCTGTTTACTCGGTAAAAGTTTCTGCATGCTGGCTGCTGCCAAATCTCTGGGTTGCGGACAAGTGGATCTCTCTTTAAACCCTCTTTTTACATTCTGTGGCCTGTAACAGTAAAAAAAGACTGACCCAAGCAGGGGAGTGTGCATAAATAACTTGTCTGAATGGTCCCTGGATAACCTGTCAGACAAAGCTACCAGTATTTATTTTGCAAGAGACAGTGTGAAAGCTCTAAACCTGAACGTTATAAGCCAAGGACTGGGATTTTAGAAGATTTTTTAAAAAATTAGTAGCTTTAAATGTGTATTTTACAGCAATTTAGTCCTGTCTCCCCTCTTTCCCAGCTTAAAAAATACGCATTTCTATATGAAAAAGACCTTGAGCTGGTCAAAGAACCGACTAAGATTATACTCGTAAAAGTACAGTTTAACTGGGGATAACATTAGTAAAGCTTGGCAAAGCTGCTTTTTCTCCATAGCTGCCAAACTGTTTTTTGAGTAGTCATTCATTATTTCACCAAACTAAATAAAACATTGACCCTTGGGTAATCCCAGTGAGCAGAATTCCCCTGTGGTGTAACTGGGGCCAGCTCCTGCTGAAAGGCAAGAGGACAAGTGAGCCGCACTGGTATGACTTGGGGCTCGGTGCCTGCTGAGGGTGTTTGTTCAAGAATGGCGTTTGCTGAAACTCCTGGTAGACTTTTATGTTCAACACAAAAACCCTTGGGAGTCAGCTCAAGGACACAGTGGCATCATTTGTTTGCTGTATGTGGGATGTTAGAGGAAAAGGTGGATTTTGTGGACAGTTCAAGAAAGTAGAAGGGTATCTCATTAAATGAACCTTAGCAAAGATGAAATTGCTCTCCCCAGTATTTTTATCTCAGTTTTGCCAGAGGTGGTGAAGTCCTAGGTCTTGTACATGTTTGGTTTTTTACTCTCTTGTATTTATAACCTCTTGCCAGGCCTCTGGGTCTGTTCTGTGTTTAAATTCTGTACAAAATGTCAGCTTGGTATACAGGCCTTCAAATAGATTTAAATTTGATTATTTTAAACTGAGAGTATAGAAATTGTTAACAGAATCATCTAGGTGATCAGTCAGTATCTTCATTCAACAACAGAAAATTTTCTCCCTGCCTCACTTGCATAACTCCATCTTTT
The DNA here is from genome assembly GCA_013401275.1 of Pandion haliaetus. Classification (NCBI taxonomy): domain Eukaryota; kingdom Metazoa; phylum Chordata; class Aves; order Accipitriformes; family Pandionidae; genus Pandion; species Pandion haliaetus. The sequence goes on along the minus strand of VYZV01033195.1, from coordinate 72,132 downwards.
GTTTCTGCAGACTTCTAGTAAATACGACAAATTTTCACCCCTCTCCTGCGTGTTTGGTCTGCTACGCTGTTGTCCATTGAGTAACTCCTTGGTCCGACCCCAGAGAGTGCTGCGTTTGTAACTCTCTCCCCTCTTTCTGGGAGCATAACTTAACCCAGTGTAACTGTGATTGTTAAGTACTTCTTGGGGTTGACCTTTCACTACAGGCTGTTCCAGAGGACAGTAACGATCTCACAAAAATGAGTCTTTGTTTAGGTGCATGTTTGATTAATTGCAGGCTTTTGGCCTCCCAGTTGGGCATTTTGGGTGTTTTCTTGCCAACTGCAGCTCTGACAAGGTCTAGATGCTAAGACTGAGCCTCGTAATCCTAAAAGAGGGCATGTTAACAGTGAATAACATAGCCCTTGCAAGTGTGTTGATCTTAGAAGAACATAACTAAAGTTGCTGAGTTCTCTTTCTTTTGGTTTGCCAGTATCATACCTGATTATTTTTTTTTTCCCTCCAGAATTAAAAACAATTGTTTGTTGCATTGACTTTTTTTCTTTTCCACTGAAAAACACCCAAGCCCCCAAACCCCAATATCTGTCTTGAGCTCCATTATGTATGTATGCTTTTGCTGGGAGGTTAACCTCTTGAAGAGGATTCAGTGTTAACTGACTCATTGCCTACTTATTTACCTCCTGTCTGAGAGTTGCCAACACCTCCCACACTTTGCAAATTCTGATCTAATCTTGATTCTATATCTTGATTATTTGTCAAATTAGAATCTCCTTAAAGAAGAAAGGAGATGTATTATCAATAGTCAAAATGTGTCAGAATCTGCAAGTGCAATATATACTTCATTTGGTGTTTTTTTTTTTTAATTAAAGTTGGCCCTATTGTACTTACTGTTATAAAGTACAAATATTTGGTTAGTTTTGTGTTGTTTCTTACTGAGATTTCAGCAAGATTTTCATCACTACTTAAATTAGAAACAAAATTCCCTGAAAACGAATGTTTTTGTTTGGATTCTTCTCAAATTCAGGTGTGCCTGATGGTTGAGCAGGTAGGGGGAAAAGTATCAGGCCACTAATAGTTACTGAATTTCCAAGGAGGTTGCTTTCCTCAGTTCTTGCACTTTCCTGAGTCTCCGAACTCTGTTGAATTTGGTTATTTCATAGTTGTGCTGGGTAATAGCCTGAAGAAGAGCACTGACAGTTTCATTGTGTCCCAATTTGATGCTGGTGTGTCAAAACACCTGGTGGTGCTGGGGTCTTGAGTATAAAACAAATCAGAAGGCACTTAAAGGAAGTTTTTCATCAATGCTCTCAGTTCCCCCCTTCCTTCCTTTCCCCTGCCTTTTCTTCAGATTCAAGCTTCTGTTAGATTTTTCATATTAAAATGATGGCTTTTCCATATTAAACTTTTTAATTTTAAGCTTGGTGGTATTTATTTTTCTCATTGCACATTCTCTGAATCTCTGGCAGAAGTCCTGGAGGGGATTTGGGAGCGAAGAAGAAGAAGAAGAAGCAGAAGAGAAAAAAGGAGAAACCAAATTCTGGAGGCACCAAATCAGATTCTGCATCTGACTCCCAGGAGATTAAAATTCAACAGCCTTCAAAAGTGAGAGCCTGGTTCTGTTTTAATTTGTGCTTGCTTTCTAATTTAATTTTAATTTTGTGTTGCTTTTTGTAAAAGCGAGTTGGTAGTTCTGCCTTAACACGTCAGAATTAAGCAAATGGTTACTGTCCTGCACAGAGACAGAAGCAAGGTAAGACCTGGTGTTTGTAGACTGTATGAAGTTAGCCGGAGAGTTGGCATCACCATTACAGTAGTGTACTCTGAGAAAAGCAGAGGAGGAGGTGTTTTGTCTTTCTTTTCCAGCAGTTAGAACTCACGCTAGTGACAGCTTCGTCACAGGGTATCTTAATTTGCAGTGGTAATGCTTTTAAATACATCTTGTGTTTGATGAATTGCCTTTAGTTTAGCCATCATCTAACTTGGCTTAGTGCAGTTTCAGTAACTTGTACAGTATAATGCTATCTCATGGCGAGCATCAGCAGTAGGAGGGAAGAAGGTGTACCTGCCGTGCTAACCAGAGTCTCATTTGGGCAAACAAGCAGCATGTCATCTTACATAAAATGTGGTAATCTCTTAACATGGAGATACAGACTGAAGAAACTTTGCCATCTGAAAGGCCTCTGCTGTAAATAAGAATGCAAAAATATGTGAGGGGATGTACAGTCTTTGTGGGCTTTGTGATAAAATAGCATTGTCTGTGCTTTTGACTACCATGTTGTGAATGCACGGTGAATAATATGATGTGGTGGCTTTTTAACATACAGCTTTTATTTCAAGAGAAATCTGAGCCTGAGAACTGAAGTTTATAACATGATGATAAGAAAGTTTATGCACCATTGAGCCGTTCAGGTAGTTTTATTTGCTTTATCAGATTAATGTGGAGAAAGTTACACTGTAGTACTATTCATCCTGTAAGATTTGTCAAGTACATTGGGGCTGCCAACTAATTTTAGGGAAAAAAGTTGTGTTCTGGCTCATTAACATACTGATAGATTACGTGTTGTCCCTTTAGATATTCTCTCTGTCACCCCTATTGCTTTCAATGGGCACATTTGGCCCAGGGGACACTTTAAAATATGTAGAGAGATCTTAAGTACTTCTGATCTCGCCACGCGTTTTGATACTGTGTTTCTATAAAGCAAGTGGCATGAATTGCTAACACAAGAGGACTGTTTGCAAGTGATAACCAAGTAACCTCAAACTCTTTCACAACTGGAGTAAGGTCAGTTTTAATGTTAACATAAAGACATAGTTCATTGCTGCGGTATCCTGGGAGTTCCTTGGTTCCCTGCTGACCAAACTTACTGTTCCATATGTTGCCTCTAATTGCATTAAAAGGAAGCTGCTTTACTTTTTTTGTTTTCATGTGCAAGATTTTAGTCCTGAGCACCTTGCAGTCTTGCACACCATTTCTCTAGCATGACACGTCTTGCAGATGTGGAAGCCTATCCTTGTTCTAAGTTGTGTACTTATAATCACGAAGAGTGCTGCTCTTTTACTGTCACAAGAAGTTTAGCCAGTTTATTAGCAATGTTACAAAATCTCCTCATTTATTGGAATAAAAGAAAAGGTCTTATTTAAGTCTTTCTCTCAAGCTCTAGGCAGCTAAACCATTTTACTGTTCTTATATGGCTTCCACTTTTCTCTAGTTGCAAGTGCATCAGCATTGGCTGGGGTTTTTTTGCCTTCTCTGCTGTGTTCCAGGTGTACAAACCCATAAGTAGATGAGTTTGTCTTGGACAACTTTCCTGTTTCAGATTTTTTGAAAGCATCTTAGACTGCTGATCTGGATCAGTGTGGAGAAGTATATTTATTTTCTGTGCTACTCAAGTGATATTTAGATTCTGTATTCCTTGTGCTATGTGAAATATATTACAGAAAAAAGGTTCTTAGCATTTGCTTGCTCTTTGTTGAAAAGAGGTTTACAAAATATTTCAGAGGAAACTGACATTGTACACCTTACCTCTAAGAGAATATATGCAGGATCACCAGGTAATACTCAGTGGGGCTTCTGAACTCATTGAAAATGATTTCGAAAAAAGACTTTGAAGTCAGGTGAGTTTGTAAACAGGTATACCAGTCTGGAGAAAAACAGAACAGCGAGTCTTCTTGGCTTCTCCCTCTCTTATTTGTGATATTGGACTTTTTGAACACTGGCATGAGTGTAACCACAGTACTAAATGCTTGTTAGCCTGTTATGCTTACGATGACCTTTAGGACACTTCACTGCCCGTCTCACAAGACTTTAAACTCTCCCCATTACAAGTCTCAGTGATGTAGTCTGTCCACACTGACATAAATGAAGCTTGCCAGATCTGCAATATTATCAGTCATTACTGTAGTCACCAGTGGGCTAGACAACATAGTCACAGAATAACTTAGATTGGAAGACACCTCTGGAGGTCTTTCAACCAACGTCCTGCTTAGAGCAGATCCAACTAGATCAGTCTGCTCAGACCTAGATCAGGTTGGTTGTTCTCCAAGGATGAAGACTCCACAACCTCTGTGGGCAACCTGTTCCAGTGTTTGACTACACTTGTGGTTAAAAAAAATAGTAATTCCTTTTATCTAAATGAATTTTGCTGATTTTCAACTTCTGTCCATTGTTTCTCATCCTACCATTGTGCTCCTCTGAAAAGACATGGCTCGGTTTTCTTTACATCCTCCCATTAGGCAGCAATAAGATATCTCCTACTTCTTTAACCTTCTCTTCTTAAGGCTGAACAAACCAAGGTCTCTCATCTTCTCCTTGTATGTCATGCGCTTCAGCACCCTGATCATCTTGGTGGCCCTCCATTGAACTTGCTCCACTATGTCAATGTTTTCCTTGTAATGGGGAATCCAAAACTGTGAGATGCAATCTCAGGGGTGCCGGATAAAGCGTAAGACTTGCTGGACAGTCTTACTGGTGCAACCCACTAGGCAGCTGTCCTTTGCTGGGCAGCAAACTGCTGACTCGTGTTCAGCTCTCTGCCCACCAGGATGTCCAAGTTCTTTTCTGCAGAGCTGCTTCCTAGTCAGTCCATGTTGGCCTCTGCCATGGTGTAGGCTTTTTTGTCCCAGATGCAGGACTTTGTATTTGCCTTTGTCAAACTTCATGAGGTTTCTGTTTCCAGCCTGTCAAAGTAGCTTTGAATAGCAGCTCTGTGGTCCAGCATACCAACCATTCTTCCCAGCTAGGTATCATCTGTGCACTTGCGGAGAAAGCACTCTTTGTCACATCCAGATCGTTAAACAGTATTGACCTCTTGAGTTCTCAAAATCCTCTTCCCCCTTGCCTTCTTGAAGATGGGTGTGACATTTCCCTTTTCCCATTCATGAGAAACCTCCACCAATTGCTGTAACTGTTTAAACTTGATAGGTGCTTGTTGCAGTAACATCAGCCAGCTCCCTTGGCACCCTCAGACGCATCCGGTCAGTTCTTGTGGACCTGTACATGATTAGTTTGCTAAGTGATCCCTAACTTTCTCTCCTGCTGTGGTTAATGGGAGTCTCACAGACTGTGCTACAAAGCTGAGGGTCATCAAAGGTCTGAGATCAGAACTTGTCACCAAAATGGAGGCAAAAAAAGCATTCCATATCTCAGCCCTCTTGCACATCAGTGCGGTGTTGTGCTGTGAGGAGGTATTTCCCCTAAACTGAAATGAAACAAAATCACTCTTCTTTCTAATTGATGTGAAGTTCTGTATAGGTTTTTCTTGCTTTTCATTAAAGGAAAACAAAAAGGGTTGCAACTAAACTTCTTAGCCAGGCTGATCTCTGAACATTTTGAAAGGAAAGGGGATTCCTCCTGATGTTCCTAGCCATGTTGTATTTGGTACCAGAACATGAACTTTTTACTTTACATATGCTAGTAAGATCTTTTTAGAATTTAATATCTTTTTTTTTTTTTTTTTTTTTTTAGATTTTCTGGTTTTTTTCTTCATAATGTAGAAAAAACATTAGAGACTTAAAATAAACATACATAAATATTGACACACTGTAATTTATTTTGTATGATTTCATAACGTACTGGTAAGATTTCAGAATTTATCTAGTAGCATTAGAAGTATTTGTATCAGGCCAGTTTGTAATAGACTGATAGTTGAGAAAAGTAACTTACGTCACTGTAATCTGGATCTAGAAATAGGGTAGGTTTTTACGGGTGCTATTGTGTTGCTCTAAAGAGTATAAATATGTTAATTCACAACTACTCAAATGACAGGTGTTTAAAGCATGCTCACAGGTAAAATTTTGCAATACTTAAATTAATGAAAGAAATTGCATAATATTTAGAGAGTACAAGTTTTTATTATAAATAGAAAATGATGGCCTGCTTGAGCTACAGGCAGGGAGTTTTACACCTTTGTGACTGAGGATATTAGAGGGAGATGCCCATCCAAATGAAGCCTTACGTCATTATTGCGTGGAATTTTTGGTGGTTTTTCAACACATAAATCCTGAAAGAAAGTGAAATACGGAAATAGTGATCCATTGATACTCAGTAAAAAAAAACCCCACATCTGGCTTGATGCAGAATTGCTTGAAATTTTCCAATGCATTTGAGACTATTCCTTCAAATGTATTTTTTGCACTGCAGTGTGGGACAATCTGAGCACAAGCATGCTGTTAGTACGCCTCAGAACAGGACTTGCCACTTGGGAGATAATGAAACAAAACAAGTAAATAGATTAAAAAAGAGAGAGAGGAAGATCTCTTTAGATTTAGAAGTCTGTTACCATTATTCCTCTGTACTTGCCTATGCAGGTAAAATTCTCATTCCAGTTACACTCACTCAGTGTGATCAAAAGTGAGGGTTTAAGAGCTCAGTTTAGAAATGCTTGGCCTTAGGTTTTATGCTTTTCAAATAACTTTTCTATAAAGATTTTTCAACTTGTTGGTTTATTTTATGTCAGTCTGCTCTATCAGTTAAAATTATCTTCAGTTGTGAGTGCTGGCACAGTCGGTGTTAGTGGCAAGATGGAAGAGTACCTGCTATAGTAATTGCAAGCTAATACAAGGCAGATACAATATAACTAAAGTTAAAAAGTGGATATTTGTAGCAATACAATGTACCTGAAATACTGAACCATAGTGAATTTAAATATTATTTTATATTGTATGTGTAAAGTACAACTTAAACATCTCTGTGTACCAATAGTATCTTTACATTGTTAGATATCTAAGCTGATGGGCTTTTTGCTGTTTTATTGTATTTTACGGGGCAGGGAGGGGCAGGGAATGTAAGAAGCTTTTTATTGCGATACTGGTATCCTGTGCTGCAGTATTTGTGTTAAAAACACTGAAGTTTCACGGTTAAATGCAAGCGCTACTCAAAACTATTAAGTATTTTGTGAAGTTGCTTGTCTGTTGCCCACCTAACTTTCCACCCTCCTGCCTCCAAAGGTTATACCTAAACTAACCATGATGAGAAGAAAGAATACGTAACAGTAAAATAAATGAGCACGTTTGTACAACTTGTTCAAAGTAAATGTACACCATAAACTTCCTCTTCTGTTTGTCTCTGTGTGCAGAATCCAGCCATTCCGATGCAGAAGCTTCAAGACATCCAGAGAGCAATGGAGCTGCTCTCTGCATGCCAAGGCCCAGCAAAGAATATTGATGAGGCTACCAAACGTAAATACCAGTTTTGGGATACGCAACCTGTACCTAAACTTAGTAAGTTTAACTGGACCTGGGCATAAGATTTGTCTTATTGACCATTAACAGAATGTGTGCCAGCTGTGTGGCATGTTCTCTAAAACAGCTGTGAGTTGGACTGTCTGTGGTAGAGCTCCTTAATCTTTTCTGTAGTTTATGTGGAATTCTTGATGTTCTCTAGGAAAGTGCTTGTCCCCCCTCCCCGCCCCAATGATATGCAACAAAATACAGTGTTAATAAACCGCATTCTGATGTTCTCTATAAAAATGGGAAATGCTATTGAAATAGCATTCCTTTGTATATTTTAGGTCTTAACTCTTGAATGACAGAACATAGAAGTCCTTTCCACTTCAGGGAAAATAACAACCTAAGGGGTGACAAAGAATAAACTTTGATTGTGTTTATTTATTTATCCATAATTTTTTTTTTCAATACATAGATTTGCTATCACAGAGATAATGACTCTTCTGCTGTAGGTTACACTGTTTTCATGTAGCTTTAAGTGGATAATGGCACTTCTCTCACACATGAACTCTTTTACTGCTGCATGTTCACATGCTTCCTCCACAATGTATACTACCTTGAAGACATGCTTTCGTAGAGTCCATTCTCTGTTCTTGGTATCAAGTGAGAAGGTGAAGTGACCTCTCCTTGCCTTTAATTTTGTAAGGAATTTGGTAGATTACTTTTTATACTGATCTGATCCCTGATAACACAGTTGGTAAATCTTAGTCTTTGTTGGAGAAGGTAGTTGGTGACTCTTGCTTTTTCTGAATTGCTTTCTGAACTTTCTTCTTCCTGCTTCATTACCTTCAAGTTAACCAGTTGTAGTTCTTCAGTGCCAACAAAACTTGGGGACACCACAAGTAAAGCAGTCTCAGCACAACAGCTGTCGTTGTTCTGTTCTGCAGCTGTCTTTCCATGGCATTGGAGACTGGTGTAGAATAAGCAGAAATAAGGGAGTGTCTAAAGCACAAGAGCACTCTGCGCGCTCTCTCTCTCTCTCTCGCGCTCTCTCTCTCTCTCTCGCGCTCTCTCTCTCTCTCTCCACAGGGCAGCATTTCATATTAATACATTTCTATAGTTTAATCCACAGTGATCTCATTTCTCCCTGACTTCCTTGCATAGAGAAGTCCAGAGCAGGGTCCTTGGATGCAATATTTTCCACTGGATCAAACTGACCTGCCCTGGTTTTTCTCCATACAAACTCTATCCAGATACCTCTGTAAACTAATGGTAATAATTGCCACAGTAATCCTGCCTAGGTGGAGGAATAGCCTAGTTGAATTAAGTTGATGTGTAAATAAAAAAATACTCTGTCCATAACGAAGCTTTTTCAGACCTAGTTCAGGTGTCTGCACAGCAGTTCCAGGAGTTCAGTTCAGGTTAGTCAATGTATCTTACAGCACTTCTATAGAGATGAGAGTCTGTCACTTGCCAGCCTAAAAGGACCAATACATTGGCTGTAAAAATGATTTGTTAGTGTTGTTCAGTAGAAATACATTTTGTTGAATTTGGCCAGCAGAGGTTTTGTTCAACAGTATTTATGAATTGCTTCTTGATGCTGTTGGAATTTCCTCCCCCCCTTCTTTTAGTTTTGCCTTTATCTGCTGAATGAACATATTGGGAAGTCTTCACTATTTGATATGCTGGATATGTTTAGGTAGAAAAAAAAAATCTGTTGATTCAAGGAATAGCTCTAGGGATCTTTGCATTATATTAACTTCAGAATCCTTATGCCTTCTAGTTAAGGTTGTTAGCAATAGATCCTTCAGTTAATCAAGTCTGCCATGTAGTGGCAGTAATGTTTAGGCTGTCGATACTTTCCAGAGTTTGCATAAAGGTGCTGGTAATGATGACCTTACAAACTGGACGGCAGGCCATAACTATTTGTGAGGATTGCACATCATTTGGGAGAAGTTCATACTACAAAGGAACACTTGACTGTCTAGAGCTTGATGATGGTGACAGTGGGGTTGAGTGTGTATGACTAAGAATCAGGGTTGACAGTGGGGTTGAGTGTGTATGACTAAGAATCAGGGGGAAGACCAACAAGGCAGATATCACGGTGGGAGTCTTACAGACCACCCAACCAGGATGAAGAGGCAGGTGAAATATTCTGTAAGCAGCTGTGAGAAGTCTCACAATCATTAGCCCTTGTTCTTGTGGGGGACTTCAGCTTACCAGATGTCGGCTGGAAATACAATACAGCAGAGAGGAAACAGTCTAGGAGGTTCCTGGAGTGTGTGGAAGATAACTTCCTGACACGGTGAGTGAGCCAACTAGGGGAGGTGCCCCACTGGACCTGTTGGCAAACATAGAAGAACTTGTGGGTGATGTGATGTTTGGAGACCATCTTGGGCACAACAATCAGGAAATGATAGAGTTTTCAATTCTTGGAGAAGTATGGAGGGAGTTAGCAGAACTGCTGCCTTGGGCTTTTGTTGGCCACTTGGATCTTTGTTGGTGACAAGGACAGTGGGATTGAGTGCATTCTCAGCAAGTTTGCTGACAACGCCAAGCTGTGTGGTGCAGTTGACATGCTGGAGGGAAGGGATGCTGTTCCAGAAGGACCTTGGCAGGCTTGAGAGGTGAGCCCATGTGAACCTCATGAAGTTCAACAAGGCCAAGTGTCAGGTCCTGCACGTTGAGTTTGGGCGACACCAAGCACAAATACAGGCTGGGCAATGAGTGGGCTGGGAGCAGCCCTGTGGAGAAGGACTTGGGGGTAATAGTGGATGAAAAACTGAATATGAGCTAGCAACATGCACTTGCAGCCCAGAAAGCCAACCATATCCTGGGCTGCATCAAAGGAAGCGTGGCTAGCAGGTTGAGGGACATGATTCTCCCCCTCTACTCTGCTCTTGTGAGACCCTACTTGGAGTACTGTGTTCAGTGCTGAGGCCCCAAGTATAAGAAAGACATCGATCTCCTCAAGTGGGTCCAAAGGAGGGCCATGAAGATGATCAGAGGGCTGGAGCACCTCCCCTGTGAGGACAGGCTGAGAGAGTTGGGGGTGTTCAGCCTGGAGAAGAGAAGGCTCCAGGGAGTCCTTATAGCACCCTTCCAGTACCTAAAGGGGGCCTACAGAAAAGATTGGGAGGGACTCTTTATCAGGGAGTGTAGTGATGGGATGAGGGGTAACGGTTTTAAACTGAAAGAAGGTAGATTTAGATTAGATAGTAGGAAGAAATTCTTTACTGTGAGGGTGGTGAGATGCTGGAACAGGTTGTCCAGAGAAGCTGTGTATGCCCCCTTCCTGGAAGTGTTCAAGGCCACGTTGGATGGGGCTTTGAGCAACCTGATCTAGTGGGAGATAGCCTTGCCTATGGTAGGGTGGTTGGAACTAGATGATCTTTAAGGTACTTTCAAACCCAAACCATTCTATGATTCATTCTTTGATTCTGTGACTCCCAGAAGGCAGACTTGGGCCTGTTTAAGCGCCTGGTTGACAGAGTCCCTTGGCAGGCAGTCCCAAAGGGCAAAGGAGTCCAGGAAGGCTGGACATTCCTGAAGAAGGAAATCTTAAAGGTGCAGGAGCAGGCCATCCCCATGTGCCAGAAGACAAGCCGGCAGGGAAGAAGACCAGGCTGGCTGAACAGAGAGCTTTGGCTGGAACTCAGGGGAAAAAAAAAAAAAGAGGGTTTATGGCCTTTGGCAGAAGGGGCTCACAACTCAGGAGGACTACAAGGATGAGGTTATGCAGGGAGAAAATTAGAAGGGCCAAAGCCCACCCAGAACTTAATCTGGCTACTGCTGTAAAAGACAATAAAAAATCTTTCTATAAATACATTATCAGCAAAATGAGGGCTAAAGAGAATCTCTGGGGGAAACACAGTGACAAAGGATGAGGAAGGGCTGAGGTACTTAATGCCTTCTTTGTCTCAGTCTTTAATAGTAAGACCAGTTATTCTCACGGTATCCATCCCACTGAGCTGGAAGACAGGGACCGGGAGCAGAATAAACCCCCCATTATCCAAAGTGAAATGGTTAGCAACCTGCTACACCACTTGGACACATAAGTCTATGGGGCTGGATGGGGGGACCACCCAAGGATACTGAGGGAGCTGGCAGAAATACTCACCAAGACACTTTCAGTCATTTATCAGCAGTCCTGGCTAACCAGGGAGGTCTCAGTTGACTGGAGGTTAGCAAATGGGATGCCCATCTACAAGAAGGGCTGGAAGGAGGATCTGGGGAACTACAGGCCTGTCAGTCTGACCTTGGTGCCAGGGAAGGTTATGGAGCAGATAATCCTGAGTGCCATCATGCGGCACATACAGGACAACCAGGTGATCAGGCCCAGTCAGCCTGGGTTTATGAAAAGCAGGTCCTCCTTGACCAACCTGATCTCCTTCTATGACAAGGTGATCTGCTTAGTGCATGAGGGAAGGGCTGTGGATGTTGTCTACCTGGTCTTTAGAGAAGCCTTTGACACTGTTTCCCACAGCATTCTCCTGGAAAAACTGGCTGCTCATGGCTTGCACAGGCATAGTCTTTGCTGGGTAAAAAACTGGCTGGATGGCCAAGCCCAAAGGGTTGTGGTGAATGGAATAAAATCCAGTTGGTGGCCAGTCACAAGTGGTGTTCCCCAGGGCTCAGTATTGGGGCTGGTTCCGTTTAATATGGGTTCCGTTTAATATGGGTTCCGTTTATTAACGATCTGGACAAGGGGATTGAGTGCACCCTCAGTAAGTTTGCAAATGACACCAAGTTGGGCGGGAGTGTTGATCTGCTTGAGGGTAGGAAGGCTCTACAGA
>VYZV01033195.1:35637-53744 GCA_013401275.1 Pandion haliaetus | reverse complement strand
AGTGCTCTGGCATAGCTAGATTAGTTACAAATAATTTTTCTCATGTTTGCAGCTAATAGGCTGGCAAACAGCCTTAGGACGCATTGCCATGATAGGGCAAGTCACTGTAAGTAGTCTGAAATGTACTATTATAAAAAAACCTCATTGCTGTAATTAATAGCCTATAGAAGCTGGTCTAAGCTTTATGATTGAAAACAATTTCTTTGCTTGTAAAAGCTACCTTTCTATTTAGAGGGATTGCAGAATATCCTTTACCTGTACCATATCAGTAAACCTTTTTTTATTTAAACAAACCCTCCCTTTTGGTTAAAAAAATACTTTTTTCCTCACTCATAGTACTTTGTAATGATTTTTCTGACTTTGGAGAATTGTGTCTCTTGGTTATGTTTAGCTTGATGCTGCAGGTTCTCTCCTACTTAAATATTTGAGTAATACACTAAGCACTCCTCGGCATAAAGTACATGCCATGGCTTGATCTGAACTCCTGCTGCTGTTAGAGAGACTAGTTTCCTGTACTGCCTGCATGCTACCTGTGCCTGCACATGCAGGTTCTCCCTTGTGTGCAGGGCGGCAGTTTTCAGAGCTTAAGAATTAATAACCAAATTAATTAGGTTTTAATCTTGGAGAGCTAAATATAGCTTCCATCAAATCTTGAAGACATTTTTAATAGTCTAAAAAAGTGCAGTAGACAATATCAAATATAGGTTTTGGTGGCAACTCTAGTACTGTTTCTTATGGAAATAATACAGGAAAAGAATAGTTTAAAGATTAAGGATCTTACTTACAGTATAAAAAGTGTAACTACAGAGAATCACTAGAAACAACAGCAGTCGTACCCTGATTACCTTCCTTTATCATAAAACCCAGATTTCAACAGAAAAATAAATTATGGAAAACAATGAATACATCATCTCTCATTCATAAAATATAGCTGAGGCAAACATACTGTACAGAGATGTGCAAATACAAAGGAGGTGCTTTGATAATCAACTTTTAAAACTTAAGTGATGTAGGAGTCCATATGCCTGAGCTGTTTGTTTATTTTTAGATTGGACATGGGAGCTTCTCCCATGGAAAATAAAGATTTAATCTTTGTGCTACAGTTTTTTCTCTTCAGGTCTTGTGCTTTAGGTTTTCTGGAGTTTTTTTCTGAAGAAAGGGTTTAAGTGCTGTTGAGGATCCTTATCCTCAGTTTCAGGCTGTTATCATAAACAGTACTGTCACACAAATTTGTTCATTCAGGCCACACTGTCCTGTCCCTCAGCACCAAACACTGTTTCTTGCATTTTAACCTCTTTTCTTAGCGTCCTTGGAATATCATTGCCACTGGGAGCTCATCTCCCTTTAAGAGGAATTAATCATTCCTAATCACTTGAGCAGTCTGAATTAAAAAAGGTTTTCAGAAATAATAAATACTGTAATTAATAAATACCACCCTCACTGAAGGCTGTGTTTGTGCGTGTGTCTAAAGGTATAAAAAATAAAGGTTTTTTTCTAAGTGTTTAATCTCTTGAGCAAGGAGTTTTCTGAAAGAGGTAAATTCTGGCTGTGTTTAGAGTAAAGGCAGGAGCATGTTTGTCTCTGTATGTCTTCTCCTGACTGATGGACATCCTGAGCCAGGATACTCACATGAATATATGCCCAGTGCAGCTTGATATACGGAGGAGAGAAACAAATTTTAGCCCAGTTCTGTACACTTTCTCTCACTTCTGGGGCTGCAAATAATAATTTACTGGTGGCCATTCTGAGCATTGCTGAGGCATAAACATGTTCCAGCCCAGCTGCTTCTCCTCCCATCCTGTTCCAGTGTATGGCTTTAGAAAAGGTACAAAGGCTTGGAGGGAACTGAAATTAACCTTTCATATTGTAGTTCATAAGGAGGTTATGAATGAAATATGGCATAGGAAGCTTCATGTTGATAAGTCAGGTGAATACATTAAGGGATTCAGGGCACTTAAAAGTCTAGATGATGTACTGTTGTGGAGGTAAACCATAGTCCCAGGCTGCTCAGGAAACCAGGAAGACCTAAAATGTAATACACAGGCCAGAGCTGTGGCAAAATGTGCCTTGATTTTTCATCCGGCTGCTGACTCCCAGAGTTAGTGAATAAATACATCCCCCAGAATAATGCCTTTTGAGCAGAGCATAATCAGCTACACTAATTTCAGGCTTCCAGTAATCAAGTCTCTACCTGGCTGCTCTTGCAATTGACTTTGCTATGATTAATGTGATACATGCCCAAGTATGTAGTTCAGACGGATGAAGCAGGATAAATGAGCTCTGAAGAGAACAAGACTTAGCCTCCCTAAAAGGAAATACTCAGGAAAGCTACAAAAGCTAGGGAGAAAACTTTAATCACCTTTGCTTGTTTAAACATTAATTGCATAGTACTGGAAAGCAATTTTTTCCTCTTTTGATGTTTAAAGTCAAATAAATAACTTTATTTGTTAAAATACTGTAGGTTTTTAATTTCAGGCACCTGGGAGGAAGCTTTCTTGTTAACAGAACAGCAGTTGCGCCTGTATAGAAAGTTTAGTTAGCAAGGGAGTTTGCAAGTGTTAAGAATAGGTGGAATTTTTTTGTTAAATAATTTCCAACTAAACTTTTTCAGCTGACTTTGGTTTACAGCTTGACTGTAATTTTCATAAGTTTGAATCACAAGTGGTTTTGTCTTCAGATTAACTTTAGATACGCAAGTTGCTTTATGTTTTGTTTCTGTGTCTGGGCCTTAGGTAGTTCAGAAGAAGATAAGAAATAAAGTCTGACCTAAAAAAAAAAAATAATAATGCAAAATGCATGAAGTCTAGGCTGTTGGCAATGGTATCTCTTTCTCTGGAGGAATGAAGTTGTTTCAATAATGAAATATAAAGATTGAAGTGCCCCAGACTCTCAATAATTAGAAGAGAGGGAATTCTGATTGAAAGCTGTTTGTAAAATAGCATAATGAATTAGGTGGCTGGGGTAAAGTAGGCTAATAATGAATGCATTATAGCAAGTGGAGTGACTCTGCAACCTACTTTCAGCCTTTGCTGTGTATGCAGTTTTCTTTTCAACATCTCAACATTTATTTTTCTTTTGTTACAATAAGGCCACAAAGACGTCAGGTTTGAGACCAATGGAACAAAAAGATACTAAAGCAGTACAAGAATTAATCAACACTTACTTGAAACAGTTTAATCTTGCTCCTGTGATGGATGAAGAAGAGGTAGCCCATTGGTTCCTGCCTCGGGATCATATTATTGACACTTACGTAGTAGAGGTAAAACATGCCCTAACTACTTCCTGAATGTGTATGTGAATGCCACTTACAAAAGTTCATATCAGCATCAAGTTTTTGAAATGTGGATAGTATGAAAAATGTGTGCTATAGGTAGAATTTGATACCATGATTCCAAGCTTTGTTCTTTGTATTGTGTTCTGTTAACGAGAGAATATTTGGTTGTGATAAACTGCAGTGTTCTTATAACAGAATATTTTAAAGAAGAATTTTGAAATCTTAAAATACCACTATCTTGGAAATACTACAGCAAAGAACCTTACATAATTTAAAAACAACCCTTCCACCTGCATTCCTCCATTTTTTTCCATAGAGATATGACATGATAATAAGCAGTGGTCTTCACATCTCCTTTTCTAGGAAAAAGGAAAAGTGACTGAGATAAGGATTTGATTTGAACTCGGTATCAGTCTCTCAGGTGTCTTAAGTTTCTGCCGTACACCAGTTTGAAATTTTTTATTTTTAAAACCAATTTTAGGGTTACCTGCAGGGGTAATTATGTTTTTTGATGGTCTGCTTCAGTAAATTATATTTTTTCCAGTAAAAGAGCATTTGTGTATATACGTGTATGAGTGTGTGTGTATATATATATATATACATATACATGCATGTATTTGAATGAGTAATAGAGAAGTAAAGTTAACATCCCTTGGTGCTGTCATGAGTTGCTGTCAGCTAGTTCAATTATCTTGAAAATTATAGTCTTTGTCCACTAACAAGACAGAGAGCGTCATCTGTTCCTACTACTTACTCTTCCCTCCCTACCCTAACATCCCCACCCTCCAACCTGTTGGTCACAACATTTCTCGCAAAATAAGCAGTGCAGAAATAGATTAGCATTTGCATTGGAAATCTCCCAAGGCATGGTTGGAATAGCTGCGGTAAAGCTAGTGGAGAAAGATACACTCTTCCCTTTGAGTCCATGCTAAATCAGTTGTAGACATCGTGTTTAGATAGAGTATTACTTTGTTTAAAGTGATAAGGTTATTTGAAAATGATCACCACTAACATCCTTAAACCTACCAGCTCCTCACAGAAGCTGCAGGTTGTGAAGCTCACAACCTGAAGTTCCCACACTGCAACTTGAATTTGTGCAGGAGTCTCAGCTGAATGGAGTTGAGAGGTCCTGCTCATTGGTTGTCATTGTCCAAGCTTAGTTTTCTATCTATTTTGTAGTGGCTCTAGTGCTCGTTGGACTCTTTCATGGTCTAATTTAATTTATTGCCCTGCCTTCTTTCTTAACCCTGTTTCCGCCCCCCCCCCACCCCCCCCCCAGGTTGGTTTTCGGCTTTGTTGGTGAGTTGAAGCCTACAGAAGACTCCAAAAGCACCAGGAACAGCACGAGTGTGCCGTTGACGGTGCCATTTTAACTGAACAGCGCAGTCTTCACTTGCTTGTTTTACACTCTCTTGAACTAGTTTCTCCCTATACAAAATATAGGTTTGTTAGTGCTTAAAATCTTTGTAAGACCTATGAGACCTGGAGAAGTTGGTGTCAGATTTTTCAGTCGTCTTTGTAATGTGTAGAGCCAAAACCTTAAAATACTCTGTATAATTCCTGAATTAATATTTTCATCATTCTTACTGAATTTAGTGAGTGACTTAAACTAAAAACAAATAAGAGAAAAGTTATTATCTCTACTACAGAATCTGTACCTGCTCTAAGACAATAGCTTTTTTGCGTGTGATGGGTTCAACTCTTCTACTTTTTACTGTAGAAGTACTATCAATTTAAGGATCCATGTGAGGTCCTTCACTGAGCTCAAAATAGCGGGCACCAGTCATTCAAAAATAGAGCAAACAAGCAAGAGCAAGCATTTGTGTCTCCTTTGTCTTACCTTCTTGGATATATCAGGAGACCCAATCAGAATAGGAAGAGTGAAAATCTGGGTAGTTTTTTTGTGCTCAGCATGTCAGTCATAACCCATGTAATAATTATTTCCCATTTCCTACTAATCTACATGCTTGAAGATGGCTAAACTTCATTAGGTGTGTGAAACATTAAGAAAGTTTATGTAGGATACTTTAGATTTCTGTACAAGTACCTTTTTTTGATGACTACTGGTCTTACTAGAATTTCAGTGTGATTTAGCACTGTTGTCTAGCAAATGGATTGTGCTTGTTGATTAATAATCACTAAAGCTGATTTAAATATGCTTTGCATACCAGCATAGTATTTTTTTTAATTTTTTTTTAGAAACTTGAGAAAATTATTCCTCAATGTGAACTTCATCAGATTTAAAAAATACTCTTTTAAAAATTAGTTAAATTGGGAAAAAAGTCTATACTTTTTTCAGAAGTGTGCTTTGTTAGCTTTGTTTCTAGCAGGCTAAGCTTGGCAATTGGTTATCAAAATGTTATTGGTGTAATAGACTAGAAAAATCTAAATGTTTGTTTCCTTTTCTGAAGTGACCATTTCAGGCTTCAGTCTCGCTTTGATGTATAGATAGGTCCTTGGCAAGAATTCAGTCTCTTCAAATCTTAGCCAAGATTGCCTGTTATACCATAATACGGTGTGCAAAACTGTGCTGCATTTATTACTTGTTTTCTGTAGAACTGCCATGTTAACCTAACCAATAACTGAGTGGTTATTTCTTACTAACTGACTTTTTTTTTTTTTTTGTAGGGCTCAAGTGGTATTTTAACAGACTTCCTGAGTTTCTACACATTACCTTCAACAGTGATGCACCATCCTGTTCATAAAAGCCTCAAAGCTGCCTATTCCTTTTACAATATTCATACAGAGACCCCCCTCTTGGACTTAATGAATGATGCACTCATTATAGCTAAATTGGTAAGTCGGGGGGGGGGGTGGTGTTTCTGCTTCTTTCACAAAAGTATTCTTAGGAGTGGTGGCAAGGTAAGAACTGGCAGCAATTTATCCATGCCATTGATTGTGTTTTCTTCTACTGTCTATAGCACAGAATGCAGTTGATGAGACATACACAATATATATATTAAAATGTAAAACACTATGCTTGTTTTTCCTTTTCACTTTGAGTGATGCTAGCGAATGACAAGTGCATGAAGATCAAGTGTTTGTAATAGCTTGAACAGTGCAAACATGCAGGAGCACACCAATGACCATATTCACTAAGTACCAGAAGAATGGAAAGTATCACTAAAGTAGTTTCCCTTGGAGATGAGTTAATAAGTTCTATTAAGTACCTTTTATTTGTTTTGTTTGTTTGTTTAAACTAATTTTTATTTCTACAAAATGTAAAAGTTTATTTGTGCAAGCTTTGTCATTTTATCTTATTACTAATTGCTGCTTGTAAAGCTCTGTAGATGATGTCATGTTGTAGGTCTTAAGCACACCTTCATGCATGGCATTACACCGATAGATGGTTTAGTTGAATGGCAGGGAAGAGACTATAAATGAAGTTTTTAAACGTAAGAATTATAAGAGTTTATCAGTGCTGTCTGATGAAAAACTAACACTCGGCCCTTAATCATCTGGGTTTTGTGGGAGTGCAGTGCAAACACCAATGATAAAGTAGTCTGTGGTACGGAGCTGTGCAGGTGATGCACATCCCAGCACTCTGACTGAATTCTCAGACACCTGTTTAGCCCTGGCAATTCACAGCGCTTCACAGGCTTCATCCAGTCCATGGTATCCATTCTAGCAACCATTCCCAACATGCTGCAGAGTGTGGGCATGTTTTCTGCTCCGCGTGCTTGAAGATTGCCCCTCCTAGCTGACCTGTTGCTGTTGGACTGCTTGTGGTATTACACCTACCAGATGAGTGCTCAATGCAAGCAGATGCTATCTGTGCTCCAGCTGACCATGTTCAGAGCCATCTGCACTGCACTGCATGTGGCACAGGGGTTTCTGTGTTGATCCTGTGTGAAGCCAGTGATGGTCTGTCAAAGGCTGTATCTGTTCAGACTTCAGGCTGCATGAAAGCAGCCACATAGCCTTCAACTTGTCTGTCTCAGCCATGTTTGTGCAGCACTGCAGCTGAGCTGGTATCTATGACGTGAACTGCTTGCTGAGGCTTGTTGACCTATAAGCAGTATTGAGTTGAGTAACTATTTGGCAAGGAAAACTCCTGGATAGTCATGGGGAATAGAGAACCCTGTTAACTCAGGCTCCAGGATAATACCAAAGGAAGTTCAGAGACAGACTTTGAAAGGTGTTAAGATATATGAAGATACAGGAAGGTGGCTAGTATAATTTTCAGAAGTGGCTAAAAATGCTAGTACTACTTATTCTTAAAGTGGAAAAAGGAATAAATGTCGGTCTCCATTTGAAGTGTGGCATAAGGAGCTGAGTGGCTGGCCATTCACTAGGCCACAGATGGAACAGGTAAGGAAGCAGTTGCGTGGTCTAACCGCAAGGCTTTGCACCTGCCCCTGTCTACATTTCTCTCTGAATGTGACGTGCGATTCTTTTCTTTTAAATGGACCATCATATAGTTAGAATACCAGTATTTAGACTCTTGTGGATTTCCAAAGTACCTGCTGGGCCTGTCTGCATCATTAGATGCCTAATTACATTTGCAGATCTGGCACTTGGACTTTTAGATGAGGAGAGGTGAGGCGAGGGAAGAGAAATGATAAATGCAGTCCTATTCCACAGCTTTTTGTTTACAAAAGTACTAGGTCTGGCTGGGATGGAGTAAACTTTCTTCCTAGCAGCCCACATGGTGCTGCGCTTTGCGTTTGTGACTAAAACAGGGCTGATAACACACCAGTGTTTTGGCTATTGCTGAGCAGTGCTTGCACAGCTTTACAGCTTTCTCTCACCCCCAGCGAGTAGGCTGAGGGTGGGCTAGAAGTTGGGAGAGGACACCGCCAGGACAGCTGACCCAAACCAACGAAAGGGATATTCCACACCATGTGATGTTGTGCTCCGTAACAAAGGCTGAAGGAAAGGAGGAGGAAGGGGGATTCTGTTGGTTATGGTGTTTATCTTGCCAAACGACTATTATGCATGCTGAGACCTTGCTTTCCAGGAAGTGGCTTGACATCTGCCTGCCGCTGGGAAGTAGTGAATGAATTCCTCCTTTTGCTTTGCTTGTGCGTGCAGCTTTTGCTTTCTCTATTAAACCATCATTTATTTTGATTCACAAGTCATCTTGCCTTCCTTCTGTTTTCTCCCCATCCTGTGGGAGAGGAGCAAGTGAAAGGCTGGGTGGGTGTTTAGCTTTTGGCTGGGGGCAACCCACCACAGTCCTTTCTGTACTTTTACTCCCAAAGAATGCATTTTGGAGGTATAAATTCAACTCAAAAAATTGCTTTCAGGGTTCCCATGTCAGTTTAATGTTATTTTTATCTTCATATTACACTATATAAAATTAGCTTAGAACTAAGTCTAGTAAAATCTTGGCAATTACAGGACAAAATGCCTGACCTCCAAAGCAAAACCCCAAACTTGGAGTTATGCACTTAGTTTCCATGTATTCTGCATGGAGAGAGTGGGATTTTGCAGCAGGATAATCCTCCCTAACCCCTGCATGTTTTATTGTCGAAGCTGACACTAAGTTTCTGGATCTAGAACAGGAGAGAGCTTATAAAAAGGGAAGTTCACTTCTGAGTCTGCTCTAATGGTCTGGCGGAGCTGTGGAGCAAGTATCTTTGAACAGGAGCTTTTTTATACCTCTCAGAAGATATTAACCTGAACCTAATCTGCTGGTGTTTACATACTGAATTAAAATTTACATCTGCAGACATTATCATTTATTTGAATTTTGAGTGCTTAATTGCAGAACTTCATTAGTGTGTCTGTACCTACAGTGTCTCTATTCTCCCCCGCTTCCCTTCCGAGATTTCTGTTACTGTCTGTTACTAACTTGGAATATTTCAAAATTTACTTCTTTAGATGCCAAGTGTCAAATCCTTGTCACCTTATTTGTCTTGTTTCTGTGTGTTTTTCACAGCACATTTAACTTAGCATAGCTTCATCTACACCCAGAATGATCTTTGTGTAAGGTAGTGGGGAACCTTACTAAACTCACTGTCTGTGCTTTGTGACTTTCTTTTAAATAGTCCTAAACTGATGGAGAGCTTAAAATGCTCTTTTTCTTCAACCCCCTTTTTTCCTAATATTGGGTGCTTATTTAAAAGAAAAAAAATACATCTGTTTTTTATATGGAGTAAAGAATGTTCCTTACCATCTTCTTGTGCTTAAGTAACTGAGCATTATTGTTTTGTAACTTACTTTTATCTCAGAATATAGAAAGTCCTGCTGGTGCACTGCCTTTGTGCTGTTAAGACTCCAGGATCTTAGGTCAGACTCCCTTGCAGTTCATTGCAAATAAATGGACTTGTATATCTAGACCCCCGAGCAAATTCAGCTATTCAGACGTGATGATTGTCACTGTGATGGCTTAACTGACCTTGTTTTTATGTTGCTTGTTAATGAGTTCACAGTGAGTTAGGATTTGAGTGTGTTTGTGTTGCTGCACAAAACCCTGAGACTAATTCGGCTGTGTGGCTGTTCTGACAGCAAAATATCTCTTTGAGTGGTGAATTTGGGAGGTTGATGAAAAGGGGAGTTGGTAGAGGGTGCACGAGTAGGGGAGGGAGAGTAACATGTCAAAGATTGGAGTTCTGAAGACAATGGCACTTCAGAAAAGGACCAAATCACAAAAATAAAATGTTTATCATTAACAGAGTGACAAAGGCTGAAAACCACTGTAAGTTGTATTTATGCAGCTTTAGCTGGAATAGGCCATGTGTGTCAAAACACTGTATGTGACTGTAAAAAAATGCATATCTATAAGGATAAAATAATGGATAATGCTTTAGGGAGTCTTCAGACCTTTACCCCTGAAAGTGGTTTTAAAATTCCTACCCTTTTGGAGATAATCTTCAAGCAAAGTTGTGCCTTATACTTCACTTTTGAATGGAGAATTTCTTTGTGTGTGTACCTAATTAAAAGGCAAGACTTATTCCCCTGTCTTTTTTTAATACTTAATTAGCCTAGTCTCTTGGATGCTGTATGCCACTGTGTAAAGTATCATTTGTGCATCATTTCAATCTTTAAAAAATAAAATTTAAAAAATGTTTTGCTATTGCCAGAAAGGATTTGATGTGTTCAATGCACTAGACTTAATGGAAAACAAAACATTCCTGGAAAAACTCAAGTTTGGGATTGGAGATGGAAATTTGCAGTATTATTTGTACAACTGGAGGTGTCCTGGCATGGAATCTGAAAAGGTAAGGGAGAAAAAAAGAGCTTCTGAATTCTGTTAAGTATAATGGTGCAGTAATCTACACTGGCCAAAATGGGCACAAGTCTTAAAATAACTTTTTAAATTGGTCATATTCAAGATCCATAATTGAGGTGCAGAAGACTAATGATGTTTAGATTTATTGCCATACTTGGACTAAAATACTGTATTTTTCTTCTTCCTTTAGGTTGGTCTTGTATTACAATGAGGACACTTATGTTTCTAGAACTCTGAGGTCATCATTTGAGTTAATTTGATCTCCATAACTCTTGGAATGGTATTGTTCAAGAGGAGTAAAAGCACAACGTCAGTGATACTGAAATAGACCATTAAACCTGAACAATGAAGACATCCATATGTGACCAAATTTATGCATTTTCAGATAGATCAGAAGGTCCATGAAACTCTTTTATTGTCCATGAAAAAAATAAAAGCACATTCGTTTAAGTTTCAAAGCTTAGCTTGCACCTTGATGAGAAGAAGGTATTTTTTTTCCACTCTGTAGAAAAGACTGTTTTGTACAAACTGAACTTCAGTGGTGGATTAGGGTACAAAAATATTTGCTATTATGTGGATGAACTGCTGCATTTCTATTTATTAAGTGATGGTGTATGTTTGTCAGTGTAACAGAATGAAGGATACAAACTTGAGTATCTTTGCTTATTTACTTCACGTGGATATCATCATTTGGGGGAAAATCATGAAGTACGGTACGTTTGTAGCTCTATGAAAGTCCTGGATGTTTTTGTAACTGGAGCAGTATGACAATGTGCTGGTTTAACTAGTGCATTTGTTTCTCCATAAGCAACGCTGCCAAATCAATAAAAACACAGATTTGTACTTTGATCTTCAATAGATCAGTGGATTGATTTAACAGTATCGCACTGTTCAGTGCAGGTGTTAACCTATGTTGCCGGAATGATAATACATTACTGTACTTAATTTACAGTTGTGGCACAAAACCTTAGTTTTGACTCAGTAGAATAACATCAGCCTGTGTGTAAAACTAAGAATTTTAGTAGTGCTATCAGGATATTTATAGTTTGAATGTTTTCAGCGCTTCTGCGAAATTGCACATATTCCTTTGTCTACTTTGATTTCCTATGAAGTCTGTAATTCTAATGAAAAGTATCTTGTGTAAATAAGTATTCATAAATTGTTCCTGGTAGTGTTTTTATCCTGACTTTGGAACAAGAAGTTTTGCTATAGATGTGGCTGGTAAGCAGAAGAGAAATGCTCTACCCTCAGTCCTTGGAAGTCTCTGTACTGTGCTTCCTGAAACATAGGAGGGCTGATCTTTGTTGTTGGGGGGAGCTGTTTTAATTCCCTCATGAATGCTCGGCAACCAGAGCGGCTTCTGAAGCACTTTATATGCATTCCAGCATAGCATCATAGCTAGATATCACAGCAGTTCTTTCGGCTCATGGATGCTGCAGTAACATGAGTACTGAGAAAATCTGCAGTAAGACTGTTCTAGCTGAAAGTGCCAAATTGTGGTAGTGAAGCCTCTGTGCTATGAGCATCTTTTGAATGTGACTTGAATATCTCATGAAATGCAAATGTCTAAACTTTCCTTTTACACATGCCTGTGATTCTGACAGCAGATTTTGCTGGAAGTTGAATTCTGTACCTGAAAACATCAATTTAGATGAAGATAAATTTGTCTGTTCTTCATAACTGCTAGCCCTACCCACCTCCTTATAGTAGTGGGGTTTTTCTTCCTGCTCCTTTTTCCAGTGTGTGAAGGGTTTGTGGTTTGATTTCTTTTCTTGTTGAATTGTGGCAAGAGGATTCTGCCCTAGAGACAGTGATAAATACTGTCCCTTATTGCATTATAGCTCTGTGATTAAAGCATTCGACCTCCTTCAAACAAAGGAAGGGATTGAACATGGTTTGTCTGACCCCTGGGTCTGCACCAGCTCGGGACCTCATGAATTTAAAAGGGTTTCAAAGGAGATCTTTCAGATAGCTAATGGTGCAGTTGGGCTTTACAACTTTGGCCACTCTGATACCTGTCTGCTAGTAGCAGCCGTAACAGATGGTGCAGAGGGAGCTTGGACTCCCTGTGTGAGGCCCGAGCAGAATTAAATGTCTGAAAATGTAATTGATGGTAGTAATATCTGAGGTAACAAAAAGGTTTAATCTCAACTCATCGAAGACTTAAGTTCTTAATTCCCAAAAGGCAGGAGGGTGCCTGCCTGGCTGAGCATTGGCGTTGGAGCCTGCTGGCATGAGGAGGAGCTTCACCAAGGAGCTTGGTGCCTTTGCTTTGGCTCTAAAGGCAGAGCCTTGGCAGTCCTCACTGAGCTGCTGCCTAACACGAAGTGGGACAGCAGGGTGTAGCTCTGCTCTCGTGGCTGAGGTACTTCCTTGCCAAGAAATGATCATGGCCCAGCTCTCTAATCCAGATGGGTGGTCTTGAATGCTAGGTGAAAGATATGTTCTCTGCTTTCCCTCCCCACAAAAAAATGCAAGTGGAAGAAATGGTAGGCAGGTACTTTCTTCTCTCCTCTCTTCTCTGACATCAGATGGCAAATCCTCCCCAGTACTATTGTTTGGAAAAGCATTGAGGCCATGATGGGACAAAATATGTCCAGGTAGAAGACAGACTTGAAGCTGGGTTTCCTGCAGCCTGGCTTTCTGCCCTAATCTTGGGGTAATTGCATATGAAGGAAGGAGTGTGGCCACTCTTGTCCTGGCTTCTGCGAAAACGGTGCCATTTGTGTCTAAATCTGAGGGTAAACTTCTTCATCTCATTTTCTGGCTCACGCTGCATGCTAACTGAGGGGAGGGAGGGCAGAGTCATGCTACTGTAGAAGCTGTGCAGCGCTGTAGCCGAGAGGAAACTTAGCAGGCCAGAGAGCATGAGGGAAGCGGGCATCTGAGCCCGAGTGGTGGGGCAGTTCCTGGAGAATTCTGTTCGTGAACCTGTGTGTGTGTTACCCAACAGCTGTGTAATCCAACATGGTCTTTTCTGTCCCTGTTGAGTGCTCAAACCTTTTGGCTAGCTATGCTCTTCAGCCCAAGGGTTTTGCTGAAGTACCACAGCATCAAGAGGATGCGGTTCTTGAAGGTGTGTCCCAGCCCACACCCAGGCAGTAAGACAGTTACTCAGAAGGTGGAAATTGTGGCAACTCACTCTTGCTTCCTAAGCAGGTACTTAACGAAAGGTTATTACCCAAGTGGGTGCCACTGTCAGCCGCTCACTAGGAGAGGCTCTTCTGTTGTTTCCAAAGTCGAACCTGTCTGTGCATTAGGCTTGCTCCTCAAAACCTAACAGATGGTTTCACAAAGATTGGCAAACCACCCTTCACACCAGTCTTTTGAAACATCTAGAATTTCTTTCCCAGAGTAAACTATCTGCGGAGGTGACACAAATCCCTAAAGAGTTATAGACCTGGGCAGGCAGCAAAGTCCTTGGAAAGACGATTGCGGCGCTTAAGTTATTTACCAAAGCTAATCCTCATGCTCTGCTTAAAGGCTAAGATTTAAATGTTACAGTTAGCCAGCATGAGAATACAATACACAAGTGCTAGCTAGCATGCCTTCAAAGTTTTATCCATCAAAAAACCCAGAACAAAGGACATGTATGAAAGACTACAAAGCAAGGCAACACCCCACCCCCACCCCCCCGTTGCCAACCTCAGCCAGGGAGGGCAGAAATTTTGGTGTTAAAGGTCTTTGTTTAAACTTCAGGGAGCATCATGACTAAAGAATGATTGTTGCTGCCTCTGTAGTTGGTATCATGAACTGAAGTCATGTCTAAATAAATCCAAAATACAGATTAGCTATATGATGGCACGGCAGGTCTGGATTAGCAACAACTCTCTGAAAACTATGACAAATAAATTCCATCATCTTTAAGTAACAATAAAGTAATTCAATTCAGGTATTTAATGCTTTCTTCTACAGTACCATACTGACTTTTGCTTAAAATACAGAGCACCAAGTAAATTCCTAGGCTGTTGATTTTGGTTCTCTGAATTGCAGCACTATTCCCTTTCCTTGCTACAACACAACTGTCTCAGGAAACTGTTTGTAGTCCCCAGTAAAACTAAACGAAACTCAAAAGTTGTGTGGTATGTTTCCAGTCTTGTAGCAGTTAAAGCTGTCATCTACTTTATATACAACAGTATATGGCTCATCTCAATTTCCTGGGAACTAATTTTAGACTCCGTTTAGAAACCAAATTGAGTTTAGGTTAGTTTACATTTTCTCATAGGATACATGTTCATAGTTTGCATACAGACGTCTTTTTTTTTTTAAATGCAGCAGTGGTAATTTGATTATGTTCTGTACTTGAAAATAAAGTTTTTCCTTCAGCACATTGGACACCAGGTACTAGATGGAACCCAAGTCTGGACCCATTCTTGACCAAAACAAGTTTATTGTTCAGCAGAGCAAACTGAAAGTTCAAAAGGGAAAGTCTGCCTGTGCTTTTACAGCTGTTTACTTGAAACAAGCATTGAACCAGCTTTAAAAGTTATACTGGTATGGACCTTTGTTTAAATAAACTTTCACTTTTGGTATTGATTTGTTTGAATAATTATACTTACCCCAAACCTTTTTGCTTGAAGCACATTCATCTGTGTAAATGTGTTTAATGCTTTGCATTAATTCCAAAGATGTACTTATTATGCCTTAAATTACTTTGGCATATTCATTACTGATTTTAACTGTCATCTCCAACTACAAATGAAATACCCCCAGGTAAAGACTCACACCCAAGTTTGAGTAATATTCTTTATTAAAGCAGAAAGTTCCTCAACTGAATGCAACATAAAGTTCACCTCGTATTTGAGTGCTTTACACTGTAAAGCCTAACAAATAGCTCGGAGCTGTACTCCATATTGCATTGAAAAAATCAGTTTCTTATGAAGAACTAAACTAGAATCAGTTATGCTGAAAAAGTTTTTTTCTTTTTGCGGGGTGGTTTCTTTATCTTATTTGGATTTGGAACAAGTTTCTTGATTTTCAAAGGCTGCAAAATTACATTTGAAAGATCAAGCTGATTGCTTTCCGTACGCTTCCGTTTCTGGCTTGTGAGCTCATCCCCCAGTGCCTCTGCAAGCTGCTCAGGTTCCTGATTTTCTGAAGAATCTGTATGTGTATAAGCCACCGATTCTTCAGTACAGAACTGAAACCATGGTACTTCCAAAGCTGGTATCTTTGGAATTATTGCTTCTATTGCTTCAGTAAATTTATCAGACTGCTTTTTAAAGCCTAGTGCTAGAATGGATGTTAAGCCAAGAAGCGGTGCAACTGTTTCACTGAGACGGGGAACCTGGCCTGCTGGTGTGGCTCGACTTGCACTCAGCTGAATCAGATGCGATGTGATCATGGCAGGTTTTGCAGACTTGCACACCAGCAAGAGAAGTAGTTCATTTTTTTCCAATGCTTTTGTAACTTCGTTAACTCCAATAGCAAGCTGTCTTCTGATACTTATGTCAGTCCATCCTGGTTTTTGTAGAAGACCTTCTGTTTCCTCGTCTTTAGGGTGTTCATTGGTACTGGCATCACACTTTCTTTCCATTTGCTTTTTTGTAAGGGAACGTTTTTTCTTTCTTGGAGTCTCAATCTTTTTAAGTCCAATATGTTTAATCCTTTCTTCTAAAGTCTGTAGTATAAAATGCATATCTTCTCCATCTATGGTTTTCCACTGAAAAACAAAGGGGTTATCTAGACATGTTTTTACAGTGATTTTCTTTGCTTTACGAAGTGTTGCCGTCCCTCGCTGAACTACAGCCATGCTGAGGTTCTTTTGTGTTTTGCCACCCTAGCTGTGAAGGGAAGAAAGAGGTAAACACTAGTTCAAATACTGTACTGTTCGCTGTGGACATCGTTACCAGAAGCTTCTCTTGGGAATGCAGAAGAGAAACTTCACATATCAAACTGATACTGGCAACTATCACCCTCCTCAGATTAGCAGCTCAGTGCTAATCCTTAACAAATCTTCCACAAGGCACATACTGTGCTCGTTTGTTTGGGTTTTTTTAAATAAATAAAAAAAACCCAGCAGACTGGACAGCAAGGCAACACCAGTGACAAGAGACCCTTCTGAAGCTGAATGAAAGCAGCTAGAAGTATTACAGATTTAAAAAAAAAAAACCAACAAAAAAAAACCCCCCAAAAAAAACAAAAGCCCTCCAGAACCACAAGTTGAAGGACCATTCCATTTTTACTGTTGTGCAGCTGCATTATAGCACTATTATAACATGAAAAAAAAAAAAAAGCAGAATCACAACATGAAACAAGCTCCAAGTTCCAAGGATTTTTAAAACCTTAATTTGCCTTTTCATTGTTTGTCTGCATTTAGAAGGTATGATAGCAATCTGCAGGCTCTAATATTATGCTTTCAGTGAGGGAAGGCAATCCTCTACAGGCCCCCATAAAGTTCAGAAGGGGTCTTTTACTCTTGTGTCACCTAGACCATGCCTTTAGGGATGAGAAAAATTAAATGGGAGCAGAGAAAGTATAACTGTTCTAGCTCTGATTGATCTAGTCCAGAGTAACAGTGAAGACATGAAGGCAGGCCTGATTACAGGCCCTGGTAACTCAGTAAGTCCCCATACTCCTGCTTGGGTTACTCCTTGCTAAACTAGTAGTATCTTCATTGTTGCACAGCCAAGCTTACAGAGTAAGAGCAGCTCAGGTTTCAAATCAGAAGAAATAGGACATGACTCTCTCCTAGGTTTTCTAGTTACCAAAGTAGGCATAGGGATAGCATTTGTATACATCTCTTGAGTGGCAACCTTTAGATATTCACAAAATACCATTCTGCTCGTTTTATCAGTTCTCTTTGCACTGGTAGTAAGCTTCCTTGATATAAAAAAAGACAAACCCCATCTTCACTGAAATTCCCCCAACAGTGTGTACTGCCATAACGCAACATCTAGCTGGAGGTATTTTCCTTCAGTTAAACCCTTATCTGGAAGCCAGCAGGGGAAATGCATTGAATGGAGTTGTATCAATGTGACATGAACTGCGAAGCTGTTATCCACAACGAGAGTCAACACCACGGAAGTAGTTTTCAGAGAACAGTAAAACCGCGTATGTATTTCAAAACACGACAAAGCACTGTGTCCCTCTCTCAGGACTCTCAGAAGAACCTGTGAAATGCCCTGCAGGGCCACCCGGGCAGAGTGGGCCACCCAGCCCCATTGTCTGCCTCCAACACTGGGAACTGGATAAACTTTGGGGAGGGCAGGGCTGCAATTCCCCTCTGCTCCCAAGCACCCACGATGGTTGCATCAGGGATGCAGGATGTAAGATCTGCTGACTTGTTTTACTGGGCCTTTATGGAGCTACTGTCCATGCAGTTATCTAATCCCTTTTGCTTACCATCACAGCGGCAACAACCAAAAAGTGGAAACAACTAAAAAATGGAAATGACCACTACAAATCTTATGTGTGGCTGAGTGAGAAATGGAAGCTTATGGTGTATTTTAAAAAAAAAGAAAGAGTTCTGGGTTATCGTTTTTAAAAGCTTTCAATTAGGGTTGCCTGATGGCCTTTTACAGGGGGTATCGAGCAAAGCCAGAAAGGCTTGTATATGAGAAAGGAGCAAAACATGAGAGATTTCACAGTTGAAAGAGAACATTTTTCTTTTCAAAATAGGCACAACTGAGGAAAACAAGCATGCAAGAATAGAAA
>VYZV01033195.1:4095-22541 GCA_013401275.1 Pandion haliaetus | reverse complement strand
TAATGCTGAACTATTGTCGTGGTTTCGGTTTCAGCTCAGCTGGTAACACAGCACCACGAAGCCGCTCACTCACCCCCCCCGCCCCCGCTACCAAAACCTTGCCACAGAAACCCAATACAAGCAGGTAATACCACCAGAGAAGGCGATGTTCCTTTTTGCTGGCTCAGAACTGTGAATATAAAAAGTAGTAATAAAACTTTCCATAAGATATCTATATTTGGGATTTGCTTCCACATACAAAATAGCTTTTTCTTTCACCTCCAACACGTACCAAACTTCAGAAATTAGATTGTGCAGAACATCAGGAGAAGGAATTACTGTATCTGTAAGATTCTTAGCTATTAGGTCTAAAATTTTAAAGAAAGAATGACCCAATAGTTAGGAAGAAAAGAGCTTCAACCTGCAATAAAAATTCTCACCTACAATAAATGATTATGTTGTCTGCTTATATTCAAGTTCTAATGTTTCAGGGCCGTATCAGCATCGGGTGCTCCTATGGCCAAAATGGGTCTTGCATCCAAGAGTGTCTGTGTTTTTGCCAGGGTACGAAACCTTAACTTTGCTCAGCTACATGAGCTGTTGTGTAACATCCAGCGGGGACAGCAGTTAGGACAGAAGCAGCCGGCTACTCTCTAGATGCCTAGAACACAGGGATTCTTTGCTTCTAGTTAGGCTAGGGGGCCTTGGATCAGGAGGCTGAATGCAGTGATCCTGAAGCACGATCAGTTGAGCTTCTTAGCCCCAGAAAACAATAAAAGATGCAAGAATATTCCTTTTAGTGGCTACTAGCTTCGGATCCAAAGTAGAACTGTAATTCTGCCATGACATGTCCACTACTGCAGTAACAGTAGGGGTTGCTACAGTAAGCAGTGTTTTCATCTACGGCTTAAATACTAGGATATAAATGGAAAAGCAAACACAGGAGAAAACTATGTTTACTGTTTCATATTATTTTTTACAACAGAAACAAGAACAAAGTACAGAGAAAGAAAAAAGAAAACCTGAAACGATCAGACAGTAGAACTGTAAAATACAAACATAAACGTAATACAAAATTGTAAAACTTACAAAAATATCCGAGGTCTTCTCTGAAAGTACGTATCAGAAGTTTCTTAATGTCTTCATTGTGCAGAAGCTCAGGAAAAGTTCCTCCTAAAATTTGTATATATGCAAGAACATCTTCATCTTCTGTATCACATATGGATATGCTTTTGATGGGAAGACTGTCAGCACCAGCCAAAGCAGTTCAGGTGTTCTATATGATATGCTTTAAATAATATTTTCATTAAGAATTGTTTTAGTAAAGAAGTACGAGTCTCTGTCTCCAAAATACAATGGCTGATTAATTAAACATCCACAGAGAATACTTCTCAGAAAGGGTCAGTAGATTGTGTTTGCTGAAAATATAGATTATGAGTGAGCCAAGTTACCATCAAGGTCTGAAACTTCCACAGACAAATAACTATTAATTTAATGTTGATCAAAGCTTGACTCTCACTATTGAAATACAACTAATAAAATAATGTCTTTAAGAGAAAGAAAAGCCTAGCAGTGGACACAAACCTGACTAATGTAGGACTGGAGAGACCAACTGATTATGGAAATTTGCAGGAATAATTGTTTCCATGAAGTAGAGCTCATACTCAGGACTGCCAAGAAGCCCCAGAAACAGAAGACTGGAGTCAGTGAATGCTGACTGAGGACAGGAGGACTGGGAAAAAGCCACTTCACTGTTGTTTTCCTGAGAAAGACTAGCACAACCACCAAAACCTCAGAAGAAACCGAGGACAGATTAAAAAGCCAACAAAGCATGAGTAAGGAAGGAAAGAAAGAAATGGACAAATGTACTGAGGGCTGGTGCAGGAGGTTTATGAAAGACTAGGTTAAGACAGTTATTTCACATGTTGCAGAGTAGGGAGTGGCACTTTATATTTTGTTTTGATTACTTTTTAGTATTAAGCTAAGGGCCATACTAAATAATACAGTATTCAAAAAAGGTAGCATTAGCTTAAGGAGACAGTTCTCCATAGGCTAAGGTTAGCAGCAGTGAATATTCTGTAACGTGAAATTCTCCGTCCGCCTCAGAACTAATTTCCTCTGAGAAAACAGAACATTTTTCTGTATACATTGAGAAGCAATGCTTGTTTTGTATTAAAGCCACTCTGCATACCATACTGTAAAATGTTAGTTTTATTCTTGGTAGCTAATATACTGTTTTGTTTCATACTACTAATGATTCTGTAACTTATACTTGGGGCATGTGCCTCTGATACAAACAGACAGATTGGCTCTAGTCCATACTTTTCTTTCAAGTGTAGCTGTCGTGGTTTAACCCCAGCCAGCAACTAAGCACCACGCAGCCTCTCACTCACTTCCCCCCCCACCCAGTGGGATGGGGGAGAGAATCAGGGAAAAAAGAAAAAAAGTGAAACTCATGGGTTGAGATAAGAACAGTTTAATAGAACAGAAAGGAAGAAACTAATAATGATGATAATAATAAAATGACAATAGTAAAAGGATTAGAATATACAAAACAAGTGATGCACAATGCAGTTGCTCACCACCTGCTGCCCGATGCCCAGTTAGCTCCCAAGCAGCGATCCACGCCCCCAGCCCCACTCCCCCTAGTTTATATACTGGACATGACATCACATAGTATGGAATACCCTTTTGGCCAGTTTGGGTCAGCTGCCCTGGCTGTGTCCCCTCCCAACTTCTTGTGCCCCTCCAGCCTTCTCACTGGCTGAGCATGAGAAGCTGAAAAATCCTTGACTAAGTCTAAACACTACTTAGCAACAACTGAAAACATCAGTGTGTTATCAACATTCTTCTCATACTGAACCCAAAACACAACACTATACCAGCTACTAGAAAGAAAATTAACTCTATCCCAGCCGAAACCAGGACACCAACACAGATCACTCACACAAGTAGAAATATGCTAATAAGGTACGGAAACAAATACAAGATTCCTGTCAAAAATCAGTAATGGGACGAGATTTGTTAGTCACAGGATGACCTACGGTAATATTTGATGACAACAGTAGTATAAAAGTGGTCAAAACTGATGTTGTCTTTACTGCAAAGTTCTCATCAAAATGTTTAATGCCTTTGTATGAATAAGGCCAAGGAAGTCTGTATTGCATCCTACAGAGCTGGGGAGTCTGACACAACTTTCTTTTGCTGAATAGAGAGAGGATAATTTCCAGAAAAAGGAAGTGGAGAGGGTATCCAGGCTCAGCACACAGTGTCCACAGGGACCTCCCGCTGGCAATCACAGTGGTCAAGATGTTTATGAAGTCCAAAGCTAGTAGAAGTAGTAAGGCAGCTACTGCTGCAATAGTGGTCACAAATCAAATCTAACTTTGTTACAAAATCTGTGGGGAAGGCAAGTATGGGAGCAGATTAACTGGGCAGTTCAGAGAGTAACCTAAGACAAAGCTGTAATTGAGATGCAGATTTGTTGTCAGCTTTGTTTGATCTTCCTGATGATGAAAGAGACAGTCCTGCCCTTCCAAGGTTCTCGGAGCATAAATGTCTACCCTAGTCTTTTTGTCAACACTAGCAACTACATAGCTATGTAGTAAGAGCACATTGTTTATCAAGCTGAAAACTAATACTTACCCTGTAGGTT
This sequence comes from Pandion haliaetus, assembly GCA_013401275.1. Lineage (NCBI taxonomy): Eukaryota > Metazoa > Chordata > Aves > Accipitriformes > Pandionidae > Pandion > Pandion haliaetus. The sequence continues at coordinate 18,907 of VYZV01033195.1, read as the reverse complement.
AGTTTTCACTTACATAAGTCAGCTGATCCCACACAGTCTCACCATCCGCCTGTTGATAAGGAAAGCATCCTTTTAGGACTTTTTTTGCAACCTTTGACCCACTTAAACCAGCGGGAAAGATGCATGCTGAGATTACACATACAACCCCAAGGTTTGGATGTAAAAGACACATCTGCGCTAACCTAATGGAGTAATTTGCCCTTAAGAATTATTTTACAATTCTTACTGAAACAAAAAACCTGCAGAGTCTGTCATACTGGTTTGAAAGACACATTCAGCTGATCTAATTTTCATTCAGAAAAAAAAAATCTCAGCCCCACACAAGACAGAATTATTGCATGAATAAATAATCTTCTTTGGAATACATTCAGCTGAATCTGGATTTATTTGAAATCTAAGCATATCTGGTTAGGGAAATGTTTGGGTTTTTGGTTTTTTTTTTTCCTTTTTTTTTTTAACAAGACAGCAGTTCTAAAAAAAAAAATTATTTCTAAATTGTCTTTCTTTCCACTACTTCCATATATTGGCCTTATTCCTAAGACCTGACTTAGACCTATTACAATGAAGAAAGGATACATAAGAATTCCTCTGCATGATTAAGATTTTCCTGGATTGTAAATTTTTCAAGAGAAACACGCTTTTATTTTACTATGTATACATTTTAAGTTATATATGTGATCCAATGAATTAATGGCAGACAAAATCTGCTTGAGAGTGTCCATGGTCAAAAAGAATGTTTCTTTGTTGAACTATTGGCAAAGAAATGGCTCAGCGTGAGAAAAAAAACTGCTGAATTTTGTTTTAAGAAAGTATTCCCTGGGGAGTGCATATTCTTTTATTCTCTTCACATTTAGAATAAGCTGAAAATAAAATTCTAGTTCTATAAAGAGCTGTATAAAAGAACAATCAGATAAATCACTGAATAATTTATGTTGAAAGGGACCTCTGGAGATCATATAGTCCAAGCCCTGCCTCGCTGAGTTTTGAGTACCTCCAAGGATGGAGATGCCACAACCTCCCTTGTTCCAGTGTTCGACCATGCTTATGATGAGGCTATTTTTCTTTCTATCTAATCCCTTGTTGCACCTTTTATCTGCAAGTCTTTTGGCTTTTTGCTGAGTACATCCAAGAAGAGTCTGGCTCTGTCCATCCTCTTCATACCCTTCCATTAGGTAGGTGAAGACACTAATAAAATCCTCATTTAGCACTTTCCTCTTAAGACAAAACCATTTCTCTCAGCCTCTCCTTTTACACCACCCACTCCAGTCACAATCACAGCTGCCACACTCACTCCAGTATTTCAACATCCTTCTTGTACAGGAGAAGCCAAAACAGACACAGATGCAGTACACTAAAGAAAATTTGGATTATTTTTTAATCACACTTTTGAGACATAGGCTTTCAGGGCATGATGAGCTTTTACATTTGCTTTATTCATTGTCATGGCACCACCTTTTAGTAGGTGGGCAAATATTAATTGAAAAGTACAACTGAAAAAACAAGCAACAACAAAACTGCTTTTGTACTGACCAGCCACTAGGACAAAGATAGCAGCACACCCAACAGCCCCACCCTGCAGAGAACATACAACCAAAGGTAAGGAAACACTGACTGCTTGCAGCACACATGGCTGTTTTGATATCTCCCAAATGAAAACATTCTATAGCACACTGTCTAGAAATCTATGGAATGAGTCTTTGTGAACTGCAGGAGCGTGGCATTTGCCAGCTGGGCAGTCCAGGACCAGAGAGGCTTCTCAGATATCTAGGCACTTTTAAATCTTATATACCAGACACATCCCATTCACACATACATGGGTTAACTGCTTGCCTGGAAGCCAGGCAAGAAGCAAAGCTATCCCCAGAGGGCTGTCTACTCACCAAATTTAGATTTAAGGTAGTCCATTCACTAGCCCACCAATAAGTGCAGAAGTGGACTAGGGAGCCCAGGAGTCAAACGATCCACTTTACTGGTAGGTATGGAGTCTGCTATTAAAGCTGCTGGATTCCTTACAGCCAGACAGGCATCCAAGACACCTGGCTGGGAACATGGAAGTCTTAACAAGTCAGGGCATCAACAACTTGGTATCTGCAAACCTGCAATAACAGAGCTGGCAGGCTGTAGGACAGTTAGGCAATGTCATTCTCTGCTGATTTTATTGCCACAACAGAAATGCGGTTTCTGCAGCCTATGGATACCAGCATGTCTGTGTCCTAAACACTGTGATCCAGTTGGAATGTCTTATTTCTGCAGCTGTATAAGTACCTTACACATTATTACATCACACACATGCTTGTTCACATTCATCATTCGCATCATCATTAATAAAAGTCAAAAAAGATATGTATTTTCCAGGGTAGGAACTTGGGCTTTTTAGAAAATAATAGTGACATAAAAAGAAGTGTCCAGTTAGAGGGAAAGCACATCTGTAACATGCATTGTAATATTAATTTCCAGTGGTTTAGGATTATGGACTCATATCCCTAAAAGTTTTCCTACTCAGGGAAAAGCAATGGTGTGATCTTGCATTTAGGAGACAGCAAAATGAATAAGCCACAGGCAAAAATTCTGTAGGAAACCATGACTCAGTAGCTCCTGAATTCAGGAAACTAATGGTCTTTGCTTCTTGAAAAATAAAGACGAAGGTAATCTTTTGTCATTATACCTAGACACTATAAAGTAATGGAGAAAAGTATGGAGTATACTCAACTTTTTTCTCCATTGGTCATATATTTCCCAGCAACGTATCACTCATGGCTACATTTTTAGCAGATTATACTTCAGATAGGTTAATGTCATTGCCAACATCTAAAAGCTGCTGCTGAAAAATATATATATATATGTCTTTGCCAACTGAAATTCTGTTCTCCAGAATGCTGTCTACCCATCCCTTTACTTAGACTTGGAAAAAATGTAGGAAAGTATAAATTTATTCACGGAAGACTTGCAGCTGATGTGCTCACAGCATCACTAATGCAAAACTACTGAAATAAATATTTAAGTCACTCAACACACATTCCCAGCTTTACTACCCAGACTTTCCAGGGTGTTTATACTGCAGATATAAAGGCCATGTGGATGCTTCAAAGGTGAACATGAAAAGGAGCAACATAATCTCCCCTCCTTTCCTGCTGTTTCTGCTGTCAGTGTAGTTCTGCTATGGCACAGCTGCATAAACTTTGCTCAGATTTGAGGAAATCATTAAATTGAGAGAAACAGCTATGAGGAAGTCCATGGAGTCGAGCCATGAAATGTAAGAAAGGTAAAATTGGAGATAAAGGTAAAGACTGCTGAGATGGGGCCAGGTAGCAGCTCAAGGATCAAGAAGAAGGACATCAATGTGGAAAGATAAAACATCCCAAGGGAAAAAAATGAGGTGGAAAATTGCAACATCAAGCACCTGCCACAGGGAGCAGTGAAAGCTGACCCTTTTACATCTGACTAGCGAAGACTCTATAGGTGGTTAACATACTAATTTAGTAGGTCATTAATCCTGGCTATCTTTTATATGTATTAACCACAAAGTAACTGCTTTACATATAACTGCACATAGCAGTGCAAAAGGTGACTCAACAAAGTGGCCCAGGGAAGGAAAGACAGTGAGGTAGGTAATGGGAAGCCATTTTGGCAGCAAAGGCATGTAGCAACAGGGAAGCACCCAGAAGGTGCCACGGCTGCAGATGGAAAGAGGAAAGAAGTCAAGGAACAAAGCCCTGTTCACATAAGCTGTGAGTGATAATGCAGTATAGCAACGCTGACATTTTTTTCTAATCATGACAAGTTATGTCACAGAAAATATTTAAAAATTGATGCCAAGGCCATGAAGAAAGTAAGGAAAGGAGACAAGCTGATCCCTATTATGCCATCTTCTGTCCTTAATCTTTCTGCTCTAAAAATGTACCAATTTAGATAATAATCTTTTTAGGAACAGCAGAAGAGTACAATTAAGTAGCAATTCAGCAGGTGAACAGTTTTATCCTGTCTACTTTGCTTTCACAGTGCCTGTGTTAGGTATGCTCCTATGCAAGTACAATAGTGAAGAACGATGAAAAAAAAAAAAGAAAACATCCATCCTTTCTACATCCATCTCTACAGTCTGAACAGGGTATTAGAATGTCTTGGTGTTATCTAAAAGGTGTGGATGGAAAATTTTTGGCTAGGGGCCAACTTAGATAACATCATAGCAATTCCCATAGCTACAACAACTTGCCATTTGTGATACAGAATATAAAATAGTAGTCTTTCTTACTTCCCAATTACCAGTGCTTCAGTGGCAATAATTGAGATTGTAAGACTGCAAGTTTGATAATGTTTTCCATCAGATGCTGACTTTGCTACACTCATTCAAAGCTAGACTTACAGCTGTGAACTGAAACCTGAACTAAACCTTAAATCCAATAGCAACTATTACTACAAATCCCTGTTAAACTGCCTTTTTTTTTTTTTTTTTAAGAATCGTATTATACCTTTGATCTTTTGCACAGGCTACTAATTAGATTTTTAGATGAAGATGTGATTGCCCTTGATTTTAATTGCTTAGCTGCCTTTGGACCTACCTGCAAATCAGTGAGAAGGATCAAGCAAATGTTTAGTATTAAAAAACTGGGTGATGTGAACCTTTGATGAAAGGGAGGGCCACTGGGCTCTGAAGTCTACAGTCCCCACAAGGGAAGAGAGAGCCATAGGAGGCTGCAGTCCTCCTCATATGGCCTATAGTAGCAAAGACATCTGGAACCTCATAGCGATGGAAGCGAGCAACAGGGTCTGCAATCTGGTCAGGGTTATACAGGGTTTTTGTAGGTCCTGAGTCTCTGCCTGGAAGCAGTGATGGCAGGCATCAGGCTACATCCTCAAGCCTGGTCCAAACCCTTTACCTCACGTAGAGACTCTTGCATGATGCAGATAGCCCGACACGCAGCTCCCTCTCCTGCCCTGATGGCTATGTCACATCAAACTGCTTCTATTACTACTTCCAGACCTACCTGAGCTGCCAGTCTTTCGTCAGGAACTCCTCAGGGCTTGGGAGCTCTTCAGAGCAGCCCAGGTCCCCCAGCAACAGTGAGAGAGGGGGAAATCTCTGAGCTGAGCCATAGCTCTCCATCACACATCACCCACGTATATGTGCCGGTGGCAAAGACCCCTTCAATGTACCAAAGGGCAGTACTGGCACGTGTCTCTGAAAGCAAAGACCTCATTAACCATGGCAAGCAGGACTGGACAGGCCTTATGCGTCTTTCTCAGTACAAGCGGTGCTTCACCATGTGGTGGAGCATTTGCTCTGGGATGTGAGGACCCCTCCAAATCCCACCCAGTCTCACAGCTGGTGGTCTGTGCTTACCCCCACTCCCGTGGAGCTGCAAGTCACACCCCACAAGCCTCTCTCCCACACAGCACTGCAACAGGTGGTACAGGAACCCACCGGTCTGGCCCAGACCTGCACCACAGAAACGTCCTGGCAGACTCCTGAGCTCTTCCCCACCCACAAAGCAGGAAGGCCACCCACTCCTGGGCCAGGAGACCCCCGAGGCCAGCCGGGGCTCGCAGCTGGGCTCAGGCCCGCTGGGGATGCCACCAGGGTTACAAGCACAGCCCGCAGAGGACACCAGCTGAGGAGGATCCTCACCCGGTCGGAGGACACGCACCGAGGGAAACCCTCGACGAGGCCCGGGCTTTGCTTTCTCCCTTCGTCCTTTCGCTCACGCCCCCGCCCCAGGGCCCGCGCTCTGCCCGGAGCTCGGGTGGCTGCGAGGCCTCTTTCTACCCCGCGGCCCCGCCTCCGCACGGCCGCCCCGCCCGGTTTCCGGGCCCGCGTGGAAGTGGGGCAAAGGTGAAGGCAGGCAGCAAGGCAGGCAGTGAGCCGGGCGGGCGAGGAGCTGGCTGAGGCGGCGGCGGGCCCGTTCAGGCTAAGGTAAGCGGCGCGAGGCGAGCGGTGACCACCGCCGGCCTCTTTCCTTGGGGGGTGAGCGGTGGCGGGGCAGAGGGTCGTACGGGCGGCTCGGCTCCACTCCATTCCACTCCACTGTCTCCTTACCCCCAAGCTCCGGTCCCAGCCCCATCCACCCGGGCCGCTCTGGGGCAGTTCCCCGGCGCGGGTCCTGAGCTGCTGTAAACACCGCTGTGGTGGTGCGGAGGCGGCCCCCGGCCCTGCTCGGCCCTGTCCCCACCCGGGCCACCGTTCCGCCGGGCCGGGAGGGCTGGGGTAGGCGGGGTGCGGCCAGGGCTCGGGCGGGGACAGCACCCCTTTGTCGTTACTTCGGCGGTGGGGTCCTTGGCGAAGGCCTGCGGGGGGCGGCGAGCCGCGTGATGGTGGCCGCCAGCCGGGGCGGGCCGGGCCGGGCCGGGCGGGCGGGGGTCGCCGTGCGAGTGATCTCCCCCTTCCCCAGTTAGCCTCTGGTCTCAGTTGGTGGGTGTCGCAGCGCTGGCTGGTTTCTCCTCGGGAAAGAAAGCAACAGGCATCGAGTTGGTTAATCACGACATACCCGGAGAAAGCATCAAGAGCCGCCTGGTCACAGTTTCCCCCTGTTGTGTGTATGCCTCTTGTGGCTTCAGGCCAACAAGAAATCCTCGATCCTGTTTGTCAGGGGACGCTTCCCTGATATGTGTCTTTTAGCCTGTAAATGGCCGGGGGCGGGGAGAAAACCATGGGAAAATACATAATCTAAATTAGGTTTTGTTAATAGTTTCTTGGTGTTGTGCTGCAGATCTGCATCATGGAAAAGCAAGTGCTTGAATCCTCTGAGGAGCGAACGTTTCAGTACCAAGATTCTCTGCCTTCCCTGCCAGTACCTTCCCTTGACGAATCTTTAAGCAAATACCTTGATGCTGGTAATGACTTAACATTGTAATAGTAGCGTGATGTGTGCAGTTGTAACCAGGCTAATTTGAAGGTGTTTACAAAGTGCTTTTTAGAGACAGCTTGTATCAACTGATGTAATTGGGGTGGGGGATCCAGACCAGCTTAGAGTGCAAAAGGACTTTTTCAGGTTCACAGGGGGAAACTAAGTGCCCAGAGCAACATGAGTAAAAGTTTCCGTTTTATCCCTATTTGCCTTTCTTCAAGGGAATTGGGCATGTGGTAAGGTTAACTTTTTGGTTTGAGTTTTTTTCCCCCTTAAGGTTTTGGATTTTGTAGGTTTTTTTGGTTCTTTGTGGTTGTTGTTGGTTTTGATTGGTTGATTTTTGTTGTGTTTTTTTTTTTTTTTCCCCAGCTATATCAGTTGATCTAATAAGAGATACTTGTCCATCTACAAATTTTGTTTTGCATAATAACTACTTCGCTTGTTTATGACTGTGTTTGCCCAGGCTCTTTGTAAAAAAAAAAAAAAAACCAAACCAACCAAACAAACAAAAAACAAACTTCAAACTTTTTCATACTTAATAGTATTGGTGAGAAAGAAAAACATTTAATGATACACTATTAAGAAGAGGCAGTGATGGGCATGTTTTGGATAATCAGATAATTTCTGCATTGAAATGTTGGCTGTCTAAAGAAGATCACATAAGAGAAGTTTTGAAAACAACATCAATGCACATGTGTCTAGCTTTGTTTATAAAGCAGAGATGACTGGTTAGTTCTTTATTATCGTATCAGGCTTTGATATATCAGGGCTGATAAAGATATATTACCTCGTATCTTGAGATTACTTTCCTACGCTTCTTTAATAATTTTCAGAATGCAGAGACTGAGTTTTTCTCTGCTTTGTGCCTTACCAACCTATCTGTAATATAGGAATGCTAAGGGAGTAAGACCTGGCGTTCTCTCCTTAGCAAAAACGTATTACACCAAAATTTCCTTTTCCCAAAATAGAAATCCTTAAGTTCACTCTGAGTTCCCTTTTATTCTGAGCGTAGTGGAAATGGCCCAGTAGATGGTAATAGGTTTTCTTTGGTATTCCTTACGTCATCACTTTTTGATGCAGAATGTTTAAAGGGTGTTTTTTCAGAAAAAATGTGTGTGTATGCGTGTAAAAAAAAGTTTTCTTTTTGTTGTAATGCAGATTAACTGAAGTTGTGCTACAGTACTAGTGAACCTGCAATATAACACAGTTGCCCTTTAGAACTTAGTTTTGTAAACCCAGCTGGCTCTCCAAGTTATTTATTAACTCTCATGGAGCGATAAAACCTGACAGTGAATTTGTTTGCTCTTGTTTTCTGATTCTGATCTGTGTTTTCATAAATACCTTATCACGTTCCCCCCCTTTTTTTTATGCTGGTTATTTCCTACTTACTGTTCCTTGTACATAAGTCATTCTATAACTTTGATCATTGCTGTTGATCTCCATTAGTGTCACTGGAGATTGGAGAAAAGTTAGTCTAGTATTTGTTTTTCTGCCACAGTCTTCCCTTGTACAAATAACTTAAAGCCAGAATGTGCAGTGCACAATTCTAGACACTAGCTCAGTGATTCTCATTGCTTAAGCTTGTCATTTGTTTAGCCTGTGAAGGTGAGTGAAGGAAAGGAGGTGCTTCTGAAGAACAATTCAGAACTTCCAAATGACACTTCATAAATGCTGTGAATCATTCCTTGGAAACTTGTGTCTTTCATTGGCTGGAGGAGGACCCCAGGCACTTAACATTAGTCAGTGCACCTGTTGGTAAAGCACTTGTCTGTTTAAAGCTAGTCAACTGGGAAAGCTGGACAGAGTATGTCTTGGAACGTGCCCTATTTAAGACTTTACAGCAGCTACCTATGCTTTGGATTCAGAATGACTAATCTTGTTTTGAAGGTAGGCCTTGAGCAGAGAAGATGGCCATAGCCATGTTACTTAGCCTTTCAGTTCATCCCAGAGGTTGAGACTCAGAAGCTTGGACTCAACCTGAGAGTATGAAAACCCAAAGTTCCAGCTTTCCAGAGATCTCCTTAACTATTGCAACTGAAGGTGTCTTTCATAGGATACTTCCTCTTCATGGACAGAGCTGATCTATACAGAAAGGAAGACAAGATCTGTGGACCTGGAGAAAGTGCAAGACAGAAGTTTCACTGACGTCTAGTGAGGAAGGGGCTGGGTTCTGCTCCTTCCTAATAGTGGTGCTTCTACATCTGATCAAATAGTTTTTAAATGGAAAGAGGCCCTGTAGTCATAGAATCATGTAGGTTGGGAAGGGTTCATCTAGACCAGTTCCCTGCTCAAAGCTGGTCCAACTACAGCAGGTTACTCAGCCTTGTTTAGCTGGGTTTTGTGTATCTGCAAGAATGGAGATTCCACAGCCTCCCTAGGCAACCTGTTCTGGTGTTTGATCACCCTCAAGATTGTGGGAGGGGGAACAAAAAACAAACCAGCAACAATGACAAAAAAAACCCTTCACATTTTCCTCATCAGAAGTTTCCTTTGTTCTAACCTGAGTCCATTTTCTCTTGTCCTATTTCTCTGCATCTCTGAGAGGAGCCGTACGTTATCTTCACTATGCCTTTCCATTCAGTTGTTACAGAGTGCAGCAAGGTCTTCCCTTCGCATTCTCTTAAGCTGAACAAACTCAGTTCTCAGCCTCATCTCATCATGTGTTCCAGTCCCCTAGCAATCTTAGTCACCCCTTTAACAGTTGGACTTGATGATCTTAAAGGTCTTTTCCAACCTAAACGATTCTATGAAGAGACCAGAACCCAGTAATTTTTGCTTATTTTTTTCTCTGTCTGTGTGCATATTGCTCTGTAATGACTTTGTAACTTGAGTAAAAGAGGATAATCACTCTCTTTTACACTATTGTGTGGTAATAAGGTCACCCTCTGGGAAACCTGAGTGTCGGACTACCCTGAGTCTGGGGAGGCTTTCAACTCTGTTTCCTGGGTGAATATGGTATAGGTGGATGGTTCTGTTGCTATTTTTTTTTTCTTTTCGTCTGTGTTCACAACTGATGGTGGCGCAAGTCAAGCTGCATCTAGATAAAGCCTAGATATGACAGGCACTGCCTGAATGTTCATAGCTGATCATATGTGGTGAAAAGTGTAGGTGGAATGCTGGTACCTTTCCAGTTGTGATGGTGACGCAGTAGAATTTAATGGAGGTCCCAATGCAATTTGAACACAAGCACTGTATGATAATGCTTGAAAGTGGATGTTCTGTCTTGCTGCCTAAGGTTGTCAGTGTGCATTTAAAAAACACATTTGTAGGTAGTATTTGGCCCTTACTTTCCATGTTTGTCCTATGAAATAGGAAAAAATATCATTAGAACTTGCATTGTACTATTGTGGAGTAGCATAAGGAGGCCAGGCTGTAGCTGAAAATGGTTCTTTATCTTTCACTTTAAGACAGGTAGTGCAAAATACAGAAATTCCTTTTAGGATTAGGAAAAAAATGTAATTATCTTAAGAAGGAGCGAGGAGAACTTACCCTTGGTGGAAGAGGATCAGCATAGGGAACACTTGAACAGATTGGACATGAAAAACTCTATGGGACGTGCTGGGATGTGCTCATGAGTGCTGAGGGAGCTCGTCTTTGTCTTTGGAAGCCACTTCTGATAACCTTTGAAAGGTCACAGTGATTGGGGGAGGTTCCTGAGGACTGGAAGAAAGCAAATGTCACTGCTCCCTTCAGGAAGGGCAAGAAGGAAGATCTGGGGAAGTACAGGCCCCTGGGAATCCTTGGCAAATAATTGTCAAAACCATTTCCAAGCATATGAAGCACAAGAAGGTGGCCGGGAGTAGGCAGAATGAGTTTGTGAAGAGGAAATCATGCTTGACCAACCTGATAGCCTTTTATGATGAGGTGACTGTCTCAGTGGATGAAGGGAGAACAATGGATATTGTTCATTTAACTTTAGTAAGGCTTTTTGGCACATCAAAAGCTTTTTTTTTTAAGTTCCTCACAGATGAACTGATGAAGTATGGACTAGGTAGTAGACAGTCAGGTGGACTGAAAACTGTCTCAGCTGCTGGGCTCAAAGGTTTGTAATCAGCAGCATGTATTCCAGATGTAGGCCAGTCTCTGATGGTGTACCTCAGGGGTCCAGTATTGTTTAACATCTTCATTAATGACCTGGATGATGGGACAGAGTGCACTCTGAGTTTGCAAATGATACAGAGCTAGAAGGAGTGGCTGATATGCCAGACGGTTGTACTCCCATCAGAAGGAGCTTGACAGGCTGGAGGAATGGGCTGACAGGAGCCTCATGAAGTTCAGCAAACAAAGGGAAATGCCAAGTCATGCACCCAGGGAGGAATAACTCCCCACACCAGCACAAGCTGGGGCTGACTGGCTGGAAAGCAGTGTTGCAAAAAAGCCACTGGGATGCTGGTGGACATGAAGTTGACATGAGCCAGCAATGTCCCCTTGCAGCAAGGCAGGCCAGCAGCCTTAAGGGCCTCGTTAGAAGGAGCGTTGCCAGCAGGTAGCAAGAGGTGATCCTTCCCCTCTGTTCAGCACTGGGGTGGCCACATCTGGAGTGCTGTGTGCATTTCTGGGCTCCCCAGTACACGCAAGACATCAACATACTGAAGTGAGCCCAGTGAAGGGCCATGAGGGTGATTAAGGGCTTGGATTATCTGACATATGAGAAGAGACTGAGAGAGCTGGGACTGTTCAGCCTGGGGAAGAAAAGGCTCAAGGGGCAGATCTACACAATACGTGCAAATATTTGATGGGGAGGAGTAAAGAAGGTGGAGCCAGACATCACAGTGGTATCCGGTGACAGAACAAGAGGTGATGGGCACAAACTGAAATACAAGAAATTCCTTTTGAAATTAAGAAAACTTTTTTTACTGTGAGGGTGGTCAAGCACTGGAACAAGTTGCTACCAGCGAGGTTGTCGAGTCTTCATCCTTAGAGATATTCAAAACCCAGCACAGTCCTGAGCAACCTCCTGTAGCTGACCCTGCTGAGATGGTGTTGGACTAGATGATCTCTAGATCTGTGAAGAAGAGAAAAGTAGTGGTTGCAGGCAAGCAGTCATAATTGCAGCAAGGCACAGTTGTGAGGAAGTAAGATTTTAATTCTACAAGGATAGATAAATATTTGAGACCTTGCCCAGCTGAAACTATTGTTACTTGCAAAAGATAGAGATGATACAGATACATGATTACTGAAAATTAAACAAGCATCCTTCCTTGTTTCTTAGCAGCTGTAAGTAGATCACAGGGTTAGTGCTAGCAAGGCAGACAAGAAATTAACTGACAGTAGTGTCCAGCAGCCTCAAAAATGAATCGGACCTCATTGCATAGGCACTGAATCAGCAGAAATGTCCTCCCTGCACCCACCCACCCCATTCTGTTTGCCACTGATTTCACAATCTAAGTATAAATATAAGAGAAGATACATTATACACAAGGTGAGTATAAGAAGACAATGAGATGTGCCTGTGTGGAAACTGACACCAGCAGTGCCTGTTACTGACCATAGATTTCATGGTAAAAAGGCTTTAAGGAGGGTTTTAGATTAAAATAATGACTGGTTTTGCAAATGTTTACAGAGAACTTTGGCCTGTATGGCACATGATCTGAGAGAAAACCAAAAGTACTTTAAAATGTAAAAATTGGGTAGTAGTAACTGCCGTTGGTAGTGTTGAAAGGTAGGCATAACATGGGGACAGTGAATGAGAATTGATGGGCAAGGTGCTTGTAGACCATGAATGGACTTTTGAGAATAAAGCCAAGTAGCTTATGGTTGGTGCAGTAGGGTGGCAGACATATATAGCTCAATATATTAATTTACAAAGTTCCTGTAAATGTAATTATTCAGTGAGTTCTGTGGCAGCTGGTGGAATTGCAGAACTCCATATTATTTCCAGCTACAGTTTTAAATATATTGGATTTAGTTATCTGTTACGTATTTCAGGTTTTCAGCTATTGCTTTCATCTGCTGACATCTGTATTTATTTGAAAGTATGTATTTGTTTGATTAGAACACACTGATTTATTTACAGATTTTTTAAAAGGTGTTTTCTCTTTGAATAGTTGTTTTAGATAAATAAATTTTGAGTATTTTCATCCACTCCCTTGCCTGTGGATGTCTGAATCCTGGAATAAATCTCAGTATACAGTTGTCTTTAAATTAAAAACGTTTCTTTTACAGTGAAGCCATTTCTAAATCAAGAAGAATATCAAAGAACCAAGGATATTGTTAAAAACTTTGAAAATGGTATTGGGAAAGAGTTGCATCGGGAATTACTGGAAAGAGCTAAAACGAGAAGGAATTGGGTATGTATTTAGATATGTAAGAAATCGTAATTCAACTTACGGAAAGTTGGTTGTTCAGGATATAATTTAGAGAGTCATTTAGCTTTTTTTAAAATTTTAGGATCTTCTTTATATCTGGCACTTGGCCTATGGATATGAACACATTCACTTATATATGTGTGATTTGTTTTTTATCAAAGTTGAGTGGTTAAGAGAGCTCACTAACTGAAATGTTGAGTTACCTACCAGCTTTTGAATGCTTTGTCTGTCAGTCTCTTCTTCTATCGCCTCTGCCCCCCCCTCTCCATCCTGAAAAAAAAAAGAAAAAAAGTGGAATTTAGAGTTTGGTCTTTATCTCTTTCTTTCCTGAAGAAAGCTATGTTGTAGCATTTTAAAGTTGTCTTTCAACAGAGAAAGGGATATGAGGGTGGTCGTTACCAAGTGGAATTCATGAGAACTTTTGTAAATCTTAACATGACACACTCTGGAGGGGGGATTTTCAGGTGATGATAGAAAAAGTACATTATGAACTGTCCATCCCAGATCCTCTCTCAACACAAATCTCCTTTCCTTCCATTCTTCATAGAGGAATCTGTCTGATATTCGCAGCAGCCACAGCTGACAACTGCAAGATTTTAAGGTGATGAATAGCAGGGAAGAACTCTTCATCATAATTTACAGTTTAATAGTCTTAAGCAGTATTGAATTTTATTTCAAGCTTGAAAATAGAAAAACTAAATATGTCATTAGCCTCAGCAGTTAGTTTTGAACCGCTGTCCTGCCTTCTGTTATGTAAGAACTACTATTCAAAATACTAAAAAAAAAGTAAAAAAAAAAAAAAGCAGGCACTTGAACAATCAGGTGATTATTAAAGAATTAATGACTAAAACTTAATTCTGATGCTAAACATTTTTCGTTTTCAGCTGGAGGACTGGTGGCTGAATGTTGCTTATCTTGATCTTCGCATATCAACACAAATACACTGTAACATCGGAGGCCCCGGTCCCTATATTGAACACTGCTGGCCACCAAAAGAGGGCACTCAGATAGAAAGAGCATGTGTAAATACATGGCACACCCTGAAATACTGGGATCTATTACGAGCGTAAGACTTTAAGAAAAAAACCTTAATTCTAAAATAGTAATGATCTATGTGTACTTTTGTTGCAAAAATATGTTTATGTTCATTGGCATGTGTTCTTTGCAGTAAAAGGTGGGTTTGTCTGTCGTGGTTTCGGTTTCAGCCCAGCCGGTAACAAAGCACCATGAAGCCGCTCACTCACCCCCCACCCCCGCCCCTGGCCACGTTGGGATGAGGAGAAAATACCAAGGCAGGCTCATGGGTCGAGACAAGGACTGGGAGGGATCACTCCCCACTTATGGTCACGGGCAAAAGACAGGCTCAACTTGGGGAAGAAACAAAATCAATTTCATTTACTACAAATCAAAACAGAAACAAAACACAAGGGTATTAGGAAGGGAAACCAAACATCAGAACACCTCCCCCCACCCCTCCCGCCTTCCCGGCTCAGCTCCATTCCCGGTGCTTTCTACCTCCTCCCCCTGGCGGCGCAGGGGAACAGGGGATGGGGGTTGAGTCAGCTCGCCACGCATCGTCTCTGCCGCTCCTTTCCTCAGGGGGAAGATTCCTCACTCGTCCCCTGCTCCACCGTGGGGTCCCTCCCACGGGAGACAGTCCTTCAC
>VYZV01033192.1:10859-32147 GCA_013401275.1 Pandion haliaetus | reverse complement strand
GACTTCCGGGTTGGTCGGTCGGCGGGTGGTTTACTAAATTACTTTCTTGTACTAGGACATCTTACCCCACCTCCAAGCTCACAGGCAGGTCAGAACAAGTGATGCTATTTCAACTAGTCTGAAGTCATACTCATGGGATTGAGTGAGAGGTGGGGAGTGTGAATGATGAGCTGTTGAGCTGGAATCCTGGTTTAGGAGTCCTGAGTTTTATGCCTTGCTGCTATCTGCTTGCTGAATCCTGGAGCCTCTGCTTGCTTTGCCCACCATCTTGACCAGGATGGGACTGTCAGAGGGGTTCTGGCACCACGAATACTGGCTGACACCTGGAGCTATCTGGGAAGACATGAAGGAGTCTGCAGACATACACTACCCACAGCCTCAGGACCTCTTGCTCTGCATCCCTGGTGCCCTGCTCTTGATCATTGTCCGATGCATCCTTGAAAGGTGAGTGCAGCAAATCTGGTTTCTCCTGTGCTGGTTGCCACCAGTGTCCTGCAGGGTTGCTCCAGACTAATCCTTACCTGCTTCCCGACTACTACAAAGTGGACAGGGGATTGTCCCAAAGAATACTGAATCATTCTGCTTTTTGTGGCATATGGTATTTGTGTGGCAGCTCTTTGCTCTGCCCTCCCTCTCTCCTGTACCTGTAACATAACCTCTACCAGCAGTGTGAAAAGTCTGTCACTCAGTCACACCTCAACTGTGGGTGGAGGGTCCCTCTGGAGAGAGTCCAAGTGGGAGCTTACAACACAGATAAGGGATTTGCTGGGTACATCAGTGCTGGAAGGCCCCAGCTGAGCGAGGGTTCAGCCTGGTCCTAGAGGATGCTCGCAAAGGTGCTACTTGAGCCCCCACTCTCAGCATAGAGGCAGAAGGAGGCAATGACCATGGCTCCTGGAGGTCATTGTGGGACCACTTTGCTCATACCTCTCCTCCTTGCCCAGCTCTGCCCTGCTCTCCCCTCCCAGCATACGATCCCCAGTTCAATCAGGGATACTCTAATGCCCTAGCTGTGGGCATTCACCTGGCTGAGGGAAATGGTACTCTCCAGAGGAGCCTGAGGGCCAACTGGCATCTCCCCAGGACGCATGGGTGTAAATGAGGCAGGTACACAAGGCTCAGCACAGGAGATGGATTCAGACTGGGCTTTGGGGCCCTTTTCCAGGAACACAGAGACTGACATATGGGGAGGTACAGGCCAACCCTCGCACACAGGAAATTGGGGAGCTGATCAGTTAAAGTGGGGCAGTATGCTAGCGTGGGCAAACCTGCCAAGATGCTTCCCTGCAAGGCAGAGCAGGACTTTGGGCAGGGGGGGCATGAAGCAGCAAGGCTGTGCTCAGCAAACCTGCCCTCAGCTAGGACATAGGCTTCCTCCTGTGGCCTAGAGGAGCTGGGGGAGCACTGGCCCATGGCCCTGGAGAGCTGGCTCATGCCTGCTGTGCACAGCCATGTGAGAATCTGTGGCAGACAGGTGCTGTAGGAAGAGCCAGAATTAATTCCAGGGTCATCAGGTCTTCTCTGAAAGATGTTGCACTTGCCTGGCTTCCTAGGAACAATGAGATTTTAGAAACTGGTGCCTCCCCTTAGAGCCTTGCTGGCGTTTCCTGCAAAGCTAGTGTTTCCTGCAGGAACCAGCATATCACCATGTGCTCTGTCTTTTTCTCCCACTGCAGCCAGCAGTTGGGTACCCTTGGCACAGAGCACATGGGACACTTGCAGACTGGTTTCATGGCACAGCCTGGACAGCTTGGGAGTTGTAAAGGGGACCAGCATGCACCCCAACACAGAGGAATGCAAGGCAACTCAGAGCCTCGGCAGAAGAATTAATCATTGCTTACTTTGTAGCTGTTGTCTCCACTGCACAGCCAGCATTCCTCACCTTTTCTTTGGTGCTGTTGTGCCTCTCAAGAAAGAGCATTAACCTGACAGAGGCACAGGGCTTCGTGGGTGCCCCTGGAGCAGTACTGGTTCCCTTGGGCTGTGCATGCGTAGCTGAGGTAGTGCTGGACCCCTTGGGCTGGGTGTGTGAGCACCCAGGGCAGTGCCAGACCCCTGGTGCAGTGCATCCATGCACAGGATACAGCACTGGTAGGATCTTGCTGTTGGCTGACCCTGGCTCACAGCATGGGCACACACATCCTCTCCTGGCTGAACTCTCTTTCCTCTGGCAGAACCATAGCTCTGCCCTTGGGCAGGAGGTTGGGTGTGAGTGATAATCTGAGGCTGAAAGTTCAGCCCGGTGCCACTCTGGGAGACTTCTATGTTCTTCTGGGCAGGACCCCAAAGGAGGTGAGTCCCCAGTGTCCCGAGAGCTCAGGCAAGTGACACCTTCTCTCTGTCCAGATACCCCAGCCCAACCAAACCAGCCTCACAGGCAAGGCAGTTACTGCTAACCACCCTTCCACAGAAGAAGATACATAAGCAGATATTTCAGCATCTTCCAATGTGTTCAACAGCTGCAATTCCAGCACCCCCTGACCTGCTGCATGTTGAATACAGCAGGTAGTACAAGAACTGCTGGCTCTGGTAAGAGCCATTATCCCCTTTGGGTATAGTCTATGGATAAGGCTCATTATTTTTAGCAGAACTACAAGTCCTTCAGAATCATAGAATCATCTAGGTTGGAGGAGACCCTGAGAGTCATTGAGTCCAACCATAAACCTAACACTTCCAAGTTCAACACTAAACCACATCCCTAAGCTCCACGTCTACATGTCTTTTAAATACTTCCAGGGATGGTGACTCAATCACTTCCCTGGGCAGCCTGTTCCAATGCTTGATAAACCTTTCAGTGAAGAAATTTTTCCTAATGTCCAGTCTAAACCTCCCCTGGTGCAACTTGAGGCTGTTTCCTCTTGTCCTAGTGCTTGTTACCAAGGAAAAGAGACTGACTCCCACCTTGCTACAACCTCCTTTCAGGCAGCTGTAGAGTGTGATAAGGTCTCCCCTCAGCCTCCTTTTCTCTGGACTAAACAACCCCAGTTCCCTCAGCCACTCCTCATAACTCTTGTTCTCTAGACCTTTCACCAGCTTTGTTGCCCTTCTTCGGACACACTCCAGTACCTTGATGTCCTTTCTGTAGGGAGGGGCCCAAAACTGAACACAGTATTTGAGGTGTGGCCTCACCAGTGCTGAGTAGAGGGGGATGATAAGTTCCCTAGTCCTGCTGGCCACACTGTTTCTGATACAGGCTAGGATGCCCTTGGCCTTCTTGGCCACCTGAGAACACTGCCAGCTCATATGCAGCCAGCTGTTGACCAACACCCCCAGGTCCTTTTCTGCTGGGCAGCTTTCCAGGCACTCTTTCCCCAAGCCTGTAGCGCTGCATGGGGTTGTTGTGACCAAAGTGCAGGACCCAGCACTTGGCCTTGTAGAATCTCATACAATTGGCCTTGGCCCATCAATCCAGCCTGTCCAGATCCCTCTGTAGAATCTTTCTTACCCTCAAGCAGATCAACACTCCTGCCCAACTTGGTGTTGTCTGCAAACTGACTGAGGGTGCACTCAATCCCCTCATCCAGATCATTGACAAAAATATTAAACAGAACTGGTCCCAACACTGAACCCTGGGGAGCACCACTTGTGAATGGCCGACAACTGGATTTAACTCCATTCATCACAATTCTTTGGGCCTGGATTATGACTCACACTGATGCATGGATTTTAAAAATAATTTTTTATTTAAATTTGTATGAAGTGTGGGCAGATAAATTAAAAAATGCTCATGAGCTCATCTTTACATTCATTTTAATCACAGTTTATAAATCTTAAGGCTAGGTAGTTTTATTTGGAATTCATTCATAAAATAGAGCATGTTGGAAATGATGGTTTTCAGCCTGTGAATGTGCAGTCACTGAAACAGCTGGATGGTTTTTTTGACATTACTGAGTGAACTGTGTGCTTGTTTCTCTATCATCAGAAGCTAGAACTTCTTTTATTTTCAAGTTTGCTATCTGTAGCTGATAATTATCAGTCAAAATTGCATCAGAGGTGGAAAAAAAAAGTATTTAGACTCTTATAGTGAAGATACTGAATCTTGTTGTGTAGAGCTGGCAAAATTTAACCAGGGATAGCCTGTGCTTATTTCTGAATCTGCATTTAGATACAGCTGAATTGGAGTTTTAAAATGGCCAAAATTATCTGGGAGTTCACAAACGCGAACAGCACTGATATGATTTTTTTTTCCAGAGAAAGGTGTTCTTTGGGGAAACACGGACCTACAGCAGCAGCCTGCAGGAAGAGAGCGCTTCCATCTGTTGGGTATTTAGAAAGCAACGGACACATTCTGAACAATCCAGACACAATGGGACCATTTAAGCTGCAAGTGAGAGGCTTGAGCAGACACAGCCGTTGCTCACTTACCTGTAAGTTAGAGGTTTAAGAAAACAGCATTCCTCGAGAACGCTGCGAAGGTCAACTGTTGCTACAACTTCGCTGAAAAAAGCACAAGCAGAAACAAAGATCAGGCATGCGTGACTGAAAGCAGGATATAGGCGGAGAGGACCCTTCACGTGATCAGAGGATGTAACCCAATTAGACTAACACTTTAGGCGCGTGGACAGCACATACTAACCAATCACCAAATGGCTTGCGCATGAGCAGGAATCGAAATGTATACTTAAGCTGACCTATCTGGGCAATAAAGTTGCATTTGCTTGATCATATTGGTTGTGTGCAGTGCCCGTGACTTCCGCATCAATGTCCCCCATATGGGGACAGACAGCCTTAGGAAGGCTAAGTCCTGCTTTCCTGCTCCGTCTTCTAGGGGGACCTGATTTCACTGGCCAATCAAAGTGACCTGCCGGTCAAAAAGGTGGAGACCTGGTTCTGGCACCAGCAGGCCCAGGACCAGCCCAGGCTGCTGAAGAAGTTCTGTGAGGCCAGGTAGGTGGGCCAGCAGAGGCTTTTGGTGATGGAGACCTCAAACAAGGTCTGCACACTATTGCTATCCCCTGCCCTGTCCTTAGCCCCAAACACTCCCAGAGGAGCCCGCTGCAGCTGTGGCTGTGAAAGGAGGCTTTGTACCACGAGGCTGGGTCCCACCACTGCACACACCGGTGACAGAGCCACAATGCAGCACTGCCAGCTTCATCCTTCCTTCCTTCCTTTCCACTTTAAAAAGTTAGTTGCCTCAAAAGAGTCCGCTGGCCTTGATGGAGATCAGGTTTAAATCTCAGATGTCGCAGGGATTTTGAGCACCAATGCCATGCTAGAAGCGTCTCCATGTGTGTGGCCACAAAAGGGACCAGGTGGTCAGGACATCCCTCAATCTCTCAAACCAGGCATGGAGATGAGAGGTGTCCAACCCCCTGCAGAGGGGAGACCCTGGCGCCTCTCAGTCCCTCTGCAGACTGGCTTTGGACTAGGCTTGACAGTGCATCAGCAAATGGTTCAGTCACAGGGAACATGAAACTTTAGGCATGACCAAGCCCTGCTGTCCCAAACACAGGTTGAATGAAGGGGCTTTGCCCAGAAAGACTTTTCCCCTCTCCCGTCCCCCAGGGCTAGGCAGGGGTGTCACGCTGCCTGTCGCTTGTCTCACAGCCTCTCCTGCCTGCATTGGGCTGGTTCTACCTGCTGGCACTCTCCTTCTCCTGCTCACTGGTGCCCGGCCACCCTGCCCTTTGACAAAAGAGGAAGGTGAGTGACAGCAGCACAACTGCAATCCACTGGCTTGGTCGGCCCCCACCATGAGGCTCTCCCCTTCTGCTGTTAGCTCCCCAGGGTGCAAAGGCCAAAGCATGCATGCTGCTGTGAAGACCCCTGAGCATATGAGCTCCCTGCAGCTCTTGTATCCCACCATTGCACCTTATGCTGGGTCCCACTCATGTGGTGTGGCCTTCCTGTCTGCTAGGCTGGGGAAGTGCTGGGGGTTGACATGGGGTCCCTGTGCCTGGCCAAGGGACAGCCACTGGAGGGACATGGCATCATGGCCCTTCCCAGCTCTGGTCTCAGGTGCTGCTTGAACGAGAGGGCTGTGTCCTCCTGATGGGAGGGAGCTGGGCTGTTGTGATAAGGGTCCTGTAGAAGCACGTATGGCTTTTGCAGTATGGGATGAGGTGACCTCCTGGGACCCATGGATCCAGCATCCACCATTTCCCTCACCTCGTTCTGCAGTGGAGACTGCACAGAGCTGTGCGGTTCAACCTCAGCTTCATTTGATTGTTTAATTTGATGATCACATCTCTCTTCAGAGACTTCATGCTTTTCCCCAGAGATGGACTCTGCCCAGCTCTTGCAAAGCATGTCCCTGGTCCCAGAGGACCTGCAGAAACTGTATTAAAATTACCAACACTGCAATAGTCTTTGTAGACAGGTCTGTTATTGGACACCTGCAATGCTTCCCAGAAGAAGCAGGAACTCACTGCCTGGTGTTGATCTTCCTGGGGCCAGAGACAGAGCTGCCCTTCCCAATCCCTCCACAGAGCATTCAGGAGACATCCTCTCACACCCCAAAGCATTGCCTTTTTGCACATACAGATTTGTCCATGCAGGTGTGAACCACCCAGCAAGGTCCTCTCTTTACATAAAGCATATGAGAAGGCATATTCCCCCCTTCCCTACTGTATCTCCAGCCCATCTCCTTTGGTCCCTCTCCATGGGCAGTGCAGGGATGTTGAAGAGCTGCCTCTGTTACGTATGGTGGATAGGACCTGCCCCAGGCCAAGGGCAATCTACTGTCATTACAAAAAGCTCTTCAATACGCAGTGGAGGGATCTGGGGAGAAAACACGGACTGTTAAGAAATGAACTCTTTAAGGGCAGATTGAATCATAGAAAATTTATAAAATCCCTCTTCTAGCATGTTTGCACCTATGTGTACCTCACTGGCATTTATCCAGGTTTCCATAAACTGGGCACAAAGATATTCATTCTTCTTGGGATTGTGCACAACCTCGGAGAGCTGTAGCACAGTGGGGAGCACTGATGCTTTGTGGAGGTGTTTGACATATCCTAGTGAGGCAGCAGCATCCAGGAACAGGTGCTGCCAGGTCAAGGTAAGACTGACACTCAATCCCTCTTCTCATGCCAGGACTTTAAGGAACAGATCATCCACCGCATCACCACCATCACTCTGATCTTTGTCTCCTACTGTACCAATCTTACATGATTTGGGATGATAGTCATGCTGGTCCATGGTGCCTCCGATTAGATTTTAGAGGTACATTACCCTCACCCAGAAATGCAGATCTGTGCTCTTGTCTGTGGGTAGCACTGAGAACTGTGTGCCTTACTACATGATGCGTGTGGATGCGGTGGCCCACACAAGTGGGCCACACCTGTACTATTGTGCCTGCATTTAGGAACTATCAGATTTACTGCTCTTGGGGAAAAGTAAGCGAGTGCATGGGGACTGGGACACAGCCCCACAAGCCTGGTAACCCTTGCAGGGCATGGGAAATCCTTCAGCCCCCTAGAAGGAGAACACAGGCACACAGGACATGGCAATTTGTCTCTCTACAGCTTGCCAAGATGCTACATTACATGAAATGGAAGCAGGTCTGCAAAGCAGTCTTTATTGGTTTTGCTGTGGTTTTCAACATCTCCTGGCTTGTCATTTTCCCATTAATGTGAGTTACATTTTAATGTTCTCTGAACATGGGTGTTATGCACTATTTGGACTTCTGGAGAGATGACCCTCCTTGCTGAGTGAAGGAAAGGCAGGGAAAAGGACACTACAGGTAGGCTCAAAGATTTATCTAACTGGAACTGAGGAACCCAAGAAAAAACCCCAGGGTTTTAACTATATTAATTAATTAACTGTATTAATTAATCTAGAGCCACAGCCTCTGCCCCTCCATTCCCACACTCTCACTGTCTCTCCTAGGCAGGAACTGTCTCCCACCCGGGGTTGTCTCTCATGCTGTGATGACATGCTTACATGCAGCCACAGCAGCTGACTTCTCATGCGCTATTGTGGCACTGGAAATCTTTTAGGACTGTCTTTCTCCATCCTCTTAACTCCAGCCCCACCACAGTCTGAGGGTAATCCTTCTTCTCTACTCCTGCTCAAGACCTGCTGTGACTCTTCCAGTGTGTAAGAAATGGCCTCCTGTTGCAAACACTGGGTCCTACAAGAGAATGCAGGTACAAACTGTACTGGTTAGAATTTCCCAAGATTGTCTTAGCAGACTAAGAAAGGCCTGCTTATAAGTAAGTTAAAATTTATATAGAAAGAATGGCATAGTAATTTATGGTGACCCACCATCTATTTGAAATAAAACAAGAAAATCATGAGTACAAGCTAAGGATTCAGGAGGTAGGATACTCAACATGCTGGGAGAGTATCAGCAATGATACCTCCAGAAGCCATGCAGAGGCAGTCTTGGAGAAGGGCTTTTGCCTCCACACATCTGACCACACTCCCAGCCCTTTAACTATGCTGAAATTGTTCCCTTTTTTTTACCACTGCCAAGTCACCTGGAAAAGCTGATCCTAGTTAACTTCCCAGAAACTCATTCTACACCACCTGCATTATAGTCTAAGGTTTCTGTTTTCTTTCAAAACCAAACATTTCATTTACTAAACTCAGAAGAATTTTTAAAATTGGACATGTTATACACACATAGGGACAAGTCTGCACTGCTGTTGTCTGTTCCTGTCCTGGCACCCTACCAGTACTCAAGATGCTGAGTTTTGATTTTTGGTCCTGCTTCCTTTTAGTTTGGATGACTGTGAGGCTGAATTTGCATAACAAGTCCCAGATTCTGGTGGTGAAATAGCTCCCTTAAAGAGAAAAGCAATAAAAGCAACTTCCTGAGGCAACTTTCCTGAGAAAGAAACTAGAATAACTATGAATTCAGTTGCCTCCACCGCAAAAAGTCAAGCCCCGACATCCCAATCTGCTGTATCATAACATTGTGGAGGTCATGGAATGTGCGGCTCCTGTTTGCTGGCTGATCAAAGAATAATAGTCTAGATTTATATGTAAAGATATAATTAAAAAAATCTAAACATACTCTCTGTAATCTTAAAGGATCCTGGAGCAGGCTGAACAGGAGGTGGAACATTGTTTGTGGGAGTGCATGAAAGGGGTAGGCTGGAAAAACTGCCCAGAATGTGCCTAAGTGAGTTAGCTTTGGGGAGTGTGTGTGAGTGACCATGATTGAAGACAGTCACAAGCTGAACAAATAACTGATACCAACTACATCCTGTTTCGCTGCATGCCCTTAGTTCTTTCCAGATCCTTGTGGAAATGTATATAAGTCTGATCCATTTTTGAAATAAACGGAATCTTGTACAGATATCTTGATTGATTAATCCAGTCACCGCATAACAGAAGGACAAAAAAGGTAACAGATGTCCCAGATCAGACCAGGCATCCATCTAGATCAGCACCTGTCTGTATGAGCAGCAAGAAGCAGATGTCTATGAAGGCAAGAGCAGAGCAAATACACGCTATATCCAACAGTGTTTCCTAGCTTCCAGTATGTCTTAGATTTCACGTCTTGGATAACTTGTGGAGGAGAACACATACTAGAGTTCATCATTTCTCTCCTGTGCTGAACTGCTCTCTGTTCTGTCTGGTCTCCATTTCCAAAGCAGTGCTTTCCTCTTTTCTGTCACCATAGAGATTTCTGACTTCTGCAAAAAATAATGCCCTGCCCAACTGCTTATGTGTACCCTCAGCTCTTCCCTAGCTTCAGTTTAAAAATTCATTTATAATCTTAAGTGCCAGTGGCCAGGTCCCCTTATGGTTTAATTTTTGTCCATTGCTTCTCTCCAGACTTATTTTAGGAGAAATGCTGCTAGTTCCTGCTTATTCTGGGAAGCATTGCAAGTTGCCGATAACCAACCTGTCTGCAAAGACTATTGCATTGTTCGTGATTTTAATACAGAGTTTCTGCGGGTCCTCTGGGACCTGGGACATGCTTTGCAAGAGCTAGGCAGAGTGTGAAGCCCTGGAGACACGTGAGCCAAGTAGTTGCCCAGAAAGACACTTGACCCTTGTAAGTGTGAAGATACTTGGCCTGCTTTAGTCTTGTGTCTGCTGATTTGTCTCTCCCTCTCTCTTTCCCACAGCACATACTATTACTTTGTGACAAAATTTCAGTTTTTCCTCATAAGCTGTCTGATAAACACTTTCCTGATGAGCCTGCAGTTGTTACACATCTTCTGGTCCTACCTAATCATCCAGATGATCTTCAGTGTCATCCTCCATGGTGTGGTATGAAAAAATCTTTGGCTCCTCTATGCCACCACTACTCATAAGAGACCATGAGCTCCCCAGTGACTCCTGTATGCCTGCAGGGAAGGGGTTGGAGAAAGGTGACTGCCCAACTGTTATGGGTTTGTGTGGCGCGGTTTTCCTTGGTGGCAGGGGAGGGGGGCTGCAGAGGCGGCCCCTTTAAGAAGCTGCTGGAACAATTCACCGCCCCAAAATGTCAGACCCGCGCGCCAAAATGTCGGACCTGCCTCGAGGAGGGGAGTGATGGTGGTAACGCCTCAGGGAAACATATTTAAGAAGGGGGACCGGTAGTGTGTGGGGGGGAAAACCTGAGAGGAACATCGCTGCCGATACTGGAGTCATGGAAGTGGAGGGGGAGGAGGAGGCGCCTGAGGANGCGGAAAGGAACCACGTTGGAGCAGGGAACGAGAGAGGAATCTTCCCCCTGAGGAAAGAAGCGGCAACGACGATGTGTGGCGAGCTGACTCAACCCCCATCCCCGATTCCCCTGCGCCGCTGGGGGGAGGAGGTAGAAAGCATCGGTAGTGGAACTGAGCCGGGAAGGCGGGAGGGGTGGGGGGAGGTTGTTCTGATGTTTGGTTTCCCTTCCTAATACCCTTGTGTTTTGATTTGTAGTAAATTAAATTGATTTTGTTTCTTCCCCAAGTTGAGCCTGTCTTTTGCCCGTGACCATAAGTGGGGAGTGATCCCTCCCAGTCCTTGTCTCGACCCACAAGCCTGCCTTTGGATTTTCTCCTCATCCCAACGTGGCCAGGAGAGGGGGTGGGGAGTGAGCGAGTGGCTTTGTGGTGCTTTGTTACCGACTGAGCTGACCTGAAACCACGACAGTAGATGATCAAAAATGAGGAGACCAGTCAATATGCTCACTGGACAAATACATGTTGACTTTCAGAGCTTTGACAGTAATAAACTGCACAGGAAAATATGCAGAATAACTATGTAATAGAATAAATACTAATTTTCAGAAGGTCACATTACAAGAAGATTATTAGGGTGACAAAAAAAGGCATTCAAAAGTTAGGTGAAACCATAACAAAGTCAACCTCTGGCAGTTTACATCAACCTCCCAATGCAGGGCCAATTTCAACACTGGCTTTAAGGACACAATCACACCTGTTATTTTATTTTAGCTGTCAGGTTAACACACCAGTGCTGTGCAAGAAAACAGGACTAGTATCCTCTAATATATACCATGATATAGGTTTTACAGCTCATTTAAATTGTCTGTCTTTCCTACAGGAAAGAAAAGATGCCAGAAGTGACACTAAGGAAAGTGACAGGAGCGAAGCAGAGGAGTTGGCAAAGAACAAAGAGTAACGCAGGTCTTGCTGCAAAACACCAAGAGCTGGGCAGACTCTTAAAAGCAGGGAGGCTGAATGGGACGCTGGGGGGAGAGGCCAGACAGGCTCACAGATGGCTTCACAGTGGTCTGCCTAAGGCATCAGCCAATGTCTAGATGGAAGTGAATTTCATTATTGTGTTTACAGGCAGTTAAGTCAGTTTAGATGTTTTCTTCACTTCTCCCGTTGAGACCATTCTTTTACTACTACTCTATGGTTTATCCAGGAAAAAAAAGGTCTACCAGACAAAGTCTCACTGTAAACAGAAGAGGGGTTGAACAAGCTGCTGAAGTTATGACACCTAACCGTGGTTATCTCAAAACCTTCCCAAAGGTTCATGAGATAATAAATTATAACTGCTGAAGATTTAACTGACTTGCAATTTCAGAAGATACTGGCAGTCATTGCCAGCCACCTGGCTGAAAGGACTTGCACATGAAAGACACTAGCTTAAGTGGCAAATAAGTTTTCAGTTGTATAGTTTAAAATGGTCAGGCTTTGGGGAAGGATAAACCATTTCTGCAAATAAGTCCTGGCCAACTGATACAGGCTGTGTTTGCTGTATGAATTATACAAAATAGCTCATGTGTCTAAAAGATTTTGCTAACTGAATGTCTACTCTGGGAGAAGGCTCCTAAAATTTAAAACAACTGAAATGCTTCCAAATGCACACTTTTCCACCAGAAATTATAATTGAGTCTAAACAGAAACTTTCCATAGGGATATATTCATTTTGTTGAGGTTTCATTTTCAAAATCAGAAAATATGAGTGTTACAATACTAACAATTTAATGGGATAGTTTAGGGGTTGGATGACTTTTCACCTTGTAATATATTGTATCTGATGTCATTTTCAGAATTTACAGTAGAACATAAAATTTAAAGTTGATGTAAAAATGGATTACACCTAAACCAAAGAGACTGTTTCACCTAGATTTTGCATGATGCCAAAGTTTTTTAGAATATCAGCTCTTATGTCAGTAGGAAAATCTTAGAAACTTGCTGGAGGTCTGACATCACTGCTAACTCAAAAGCTCAGAAAATGCAGGAGAGACAAATCTACATGTATTTATGTACCTAAACAATATACAGAAACTGAAAACACTGTCTTTAAAATATGTTTTCTACTCAGGCTTTGAGTATGCTTCCAAGGGATCTGACACAATTTACACAAATACTAGGGGAAACTGTTTCTGAAAAATGCAGAGGTGGAGAATGAAGGATGGTGTAACTATAAGACACTGCTGTGAAGTACCATGGTCCATCTCCCACATCTGACCTACGCAAGGCAAAATATAAATAAAGGCAGGAAAGGTGTGCGAGAGAAAGGCAGAAGGAACTGAGCCAGCATTCCCTTGAAGGACTTTGACATTCAGATCTGCAGGAAGCAATGCTGAAAGGCAGCCAGCCACCTATCTCTGTGGGACACCAGCCTTGAGAAGGATGCCTGTTGCTTAGCCCCAACTAGCTGTACTTTGCTGAGAGTGCAAGACCCTTCATTAGGATACCTGCTGTAAGGGTTTGCCCAGGAATTATTTCACCCTGTCCCTCAAGGATGATGCTTTCTTTTAAAGCCCCAAATCATACAGGAGAATCTCAGCTTTTTAAGGATTTATATAGCCTCCAGGGCACAAGAATACAACTGGCCATCAGACCCAAAGAACAGGCCCAGCTTTTCATTGCTGCCAGCTTCATCACAGGGGGAGCACCAATTCTGCTCTCAGCTCATGGAGCTGGCAATGCCACAGCCTGGCTGGAGGCTGACAAATGGACTAGAGCCAAGGAGTGGAAGCCAGCCTGGATTGAGAGGGCTCCACATTTGCAGGCCTGGATAGAGTACCTCCTGGCACCCTGACATAGTTCTCAGTGGTAGGGTTGCTTTTAACCAACACCTTTGGGTCTTTAAGGCCTCTCCCGTTCTCTGGAGATTATAATCATTCAGCTCAGGAACTCTCTTAAGTACATCTTCCTTTCACTGTTGCTGCATCACATCAAAGAACAGACAGATGACAGCAATGCTTGTAGTGCAACCTCCCAGGTCGGTGCTGTTGCACTCTCCCCTTCTTGTCCAGTCAAGCAGACTCATGTGGCAGCCATTCTCTCAGCTGCTCCATCCTTGAGAGGCCTGAGCACCCTTGAAGATCTATCCCTTCCTGCAACGCAAGGTCCCTAGTCCTGCCCATCAAACTGTCCTCCTCATACGTAGTCTTTAATTAAGGCTACGTGCAGATCCCTGCTCCTTGCACCCTCATTTCAGTGCTCTGGGATGGGGATTTTTAATCTGGGTCCATACAACAATGAACCCAAAGGGGACTAGGGAAACTGAAGCAAGACTCCTTAAGTGCCCCAGTTTGCAAATGGTTATCATCACATTCCTGAATAAATAAATCCAGAATAGCCTCCCTTCTTCTCTGGTGCTCTCCAGCCTAGAATAAAGGTAATTTTAGGCATAATTACATAACCTGGTGTCGTGGTTTCGGTTTCAGCTCAGCCGGTAACAAAGCACCACGAAGCCGCTCACTCACCCCCCACCCCCGCCCCTGGCCACGTTGGGATGAGGAGAAAATACAAAGGCAGGCTCGTGGGTCGAGACAAGGACTGGGAGGGATCACTCCCCACTTATGGTCACGGGCAAAAGACAGGCTCAACTTGGGGAAGAAACAAAATCAATTTAATTTACTACAAATCAAAACAGAAACAAAACACAAGGGTATTAGGAAGGGAAACCAAACATCAGAACACCTCTCCCCCACCCCTCCCGCCTTCCCAACTCAGCTCCATTCCTGGTGCTTTCTACCTCCTCACCCCAGCGGCACAGGGGAATAGAGGATGGGGTTGAGGTCAGCTCGCCACACGTTGTCTCTGCCGCTCTTTTCCTCAGGGGGAAGATTCCTCACTCGTCCCCTGCTCCACCGTGGGGTCCCTCCCACGGGAGACAGTCCTTCACCAACTTCTCCAACGTGGTTCCTTTCCGCGGGCTGCAGTTCCTCACAAACTTCCCTGGCATGGGTCCTTTCTGCGGGCTTCAGTTCTTCCCGAACTTCCCTGGCGCGGGTCCTTTCCGCGGGCTGCTCTCCAGTCTCACACTGCTCCAGCGCGGTTTTTACCATGGAGTTACGGCCATCTTCGGGAGCCTCTGCTCCACCGTTCACCCCCATGGGCTGCAAGGGGACAGCCTGCCTTCTCACCACGGGCTGCAGGGCCATCAGCCTCCTCAGGCGCCCCTCCTCCCCCTCCTTCTTCACTGACCTCAGTATCGGCAGAGGTGTTCCTCTCACGTTCCCCAACCCCCACACTGCCAGTTTTCCTTCTTAAATATGTTCTCCCAGAGGCGCTGCCACCGTCACTCCCTGTCTGGGCTGCAGAGGCAGATCCGACTCTTTGGCGCCAGGGGAGCTTCCAGCAGCTTGTCACAGGAGCCACCCTCTGCAGCCCCCTCCCCCACTACCAAAGAAAACCGTGCCGCACAAACCCATAACACCTGGGAAACTTGCTTATTTCAGGCTAAAATGATACTGATACTGGGTATGGCTTGATGGGTTTTTTTTGCTCTGTCCTACAGCACTAAGAGCTCATACATCCTGCTGAAGATTCCCTTGACAAACATTTGATTTATTATTTCACGCCTACAATATTTTCTAACACTGATGCAGTGACTTTTCTGTCTCTCCCAGCTGTTCAAAGGACAGAGAGCCACAGAGATTAATGGTCAGAGCAGCCCTTTATTTAGCATCAACCCTGAGGAGTTTAAGTACCATAACAATGCTGACCACTATTTCCAATAACAACCTACAACCTTTGTGTAGACACAAAGGTTTCACTGGCTTTTGCTTCAAGTTCAGTTGCCAGGTAGA
Source organism: Pandion haliaetus (assembly GCA_013401275.1). Lineage (NCBI taxonomy): Eukaryota > Metazoa > Chordata > Aves > Accipitriformes > Pandionidae > Pandion > Pandion haliaetus. Next base: position 16,762 of record VYZV01033192.1, on the reverse strand, counting down.
AAAAAAAGAGAAAGTTATGAAGGAACAGATCTATTTTCAAAATTAAAAAATTTCACAGACCAAACTTGACGCAATCTAACTCCCATCAGCTGTAAAGCACATGACTTTTTGGATATGCTGGATCTGGCATCGCTCATGCCCGTGTATCAAATCTTTGCACAGACACACATCCATGAATAGGAAGGGGGCAAGGGAGTATGTTATCTATGACCTCGCACATATCAATGTAGGGATCAAAGAGGACTACAATGGGGAGGGCACTGTTCCTCTTCCTCTGTCCAAGGAGATAAATTTGTCCATTCACAGTGCTGCATCCCATGAAGAACTTCTGGGTCAAGCATTCCTCATCCACCTGGGTCCATTCATCTGTCTTCACATCAAATCGAAAAGCTCCCCCTCCTATGGTGTACAGAGCACCATTCAGTGATGTGATGCAGAGGTCATACCTAGGAGGAAAGAAACCCTTAATCAGAAACAACAGAAAGATCAGGCCCCTGAAATATTCTGGTCCCTGAAATATACCTTGGTCCTCATATCAAGAGTCCCATTTAAACAGAGAATCACAGAAGTGCTGGTGGGACTCAACTTCTGGATTTCTCCAGTCCAACCTCTTCTTGGACCAAGACCAACACTAGAACCTTTCTTCTGCCAGGTCCCAGAAGATTATTTTTTACCTTGGAAGTGGGGAGAATGAGATTATATCCCAGCTGTCTGTCTCCGTGTTCAGCCTTTGCACTCCATCATATACACGTCCATTTTCATCCATGCCACAGTCCATATAGATCCTGGTTCCCACACTGACCACATCTCCTCTCTCCACAGGTTGAGCCATAGGACTCATGCTTTCCCACTCTGACTCCATCAAAGCCATGTGCTCCACTGCTGGGATTATCCCTTCATCTGCGCTCCCTCCAGGTACATACAGGTAGAGCCCTGCTCTTACTGCACAATGGTTATTGTGGGATTTCTTCATGGCAGGCCCTTCCAGCCAGCTATTGTCCAAGCAATTGTAGGTAAGCACCCAATCCACACTATACCACACAAACTGATCCTGGAAATACCTTCCTGTCACAAAAAGGAAGCTCCCTGGAAAGACAGCAGAGAAAAGTATCAGTTACATGAAGGCTGAAAATTGCTCCTTAGAACTAGGGTTCCCATTTCTTCCTGGGCTGTACTGATGAGGTACAAGATGAGCAGAGAAAATTACTGCTCTTTGTATCAGTTTGCAGTATTTGATTCCTCATCTGCACAGATATGCTGGGCCTACGGGATGCGCTAAGTCCTTCCAAGTCTGCTCCCACTCCAACAGAATTACAGAAACACTGTTTGGAAAGAACCTCTGGGGATCTCAGATCCAAACTCCCACTTGAGATGGGACTATCACCAACACTAAATAAGGGCAGCCATGGTATTAAACCATCTTGAAAGTCTCCAAGCATGAAGACTTCACAATATCCATGGGTAAGTTTAACTTAATGGGAACTATAAACCCGAAGTCACAATCTGTCAAAACCACCATGGAAGAAGGCCAAAAAAATATGCCGCTTATAGTGAAGTCATTAGACTCATTCCATATAGAGCTGATGTAAGGAGTTCAACAGTTTCTGCTGTATGAAAGGAAATATTCAGCCTTGTCTAACATTCTCCCAGGACTAAGGAAACAAAACCACTCTTTGAACGAATATGAATGAGGTTTTAGCAATGCTGAACAATGCAGTTTTACAGGAGAAGCAGCTGAACTCCCTGCATTTGGGTCTCTAAGCCTCAACTTCTGTTTGCGTTTACTCAGTCCCACTTCTTTGTAAATTACCTACTGCTGCCACTGCATATTGGGTGAGGTTCCTGCACTGCAGTGGAGAACAAACCTGCCAGGTCCCTGTTTTAGGTTGAAAGATAAATAATTCTTGCAGTTCCTTGACATGCTTTCCTCCTAGGATGTATAAGGTATCATAGCTCCAGCCAACACAAGGACACAGTTCTGTATTTTGCCAGCTGGGTGGAGGACAGCTAACTTCTTTATTATTCTGGAAAAGGTATCTGTCTCTCCAGGGCACTTGCTGCATTTCACCAAGATATTGAGGAAGGGCAAACTCAGAAAAACGATCCTGACTTCGCCCACCAAATCCAGAAAGTCTTCCTCTCTCATTGCTGGGTCCTCCATTATCCACATCATAATACTGTCTAAAACCACATCTTCTCGTGAAACGAAGGTGTCATTGCTTTTTAGGAGCTGCACCAGCATTTCTTTGGGTAGTGCCTTAAATTCTTCCTGGCACATCACATCCCCCCAGTGAGAGCCACATTCATAGCAGATGCATACAGCTCCATAAAGGCAAATTACTGCGAGTAGGTCATCATGCCGAGGCAGTTGGAAACATGCAGCTCTCTGTCCAGAAATTTCTCACACAACAGTTTCACCCTGTCAAACTGAAAAAAATCAGCTGTTTCCAGTAAGCTGGTCACATTTTCTTGACCTATAAGCACTTGGGCTGTGTGAATGAACTCAAGTAGTGCCTGAAAAGGCACTGCATCAATCCCTCTGATCACTATGTGGTGTTCACTGCTCTCTCTCACCACCCCAAAAAACATGGCTTCAAAATAACGACTGTGTACTGAAAGCACCCTACAGCTGACCTGAAAGAGTCTCTCTCCAACCTCAAGAATTGTGTCTGCAATCATTTCTGTCTGAGGTCCCAGCTTCTCTGGTTCTTGTGCAGGCTCCATGCTTGTTGACTGCCAAGCAGTTAAAATTAACTCAACACTTATGCAGTCTTTACTCATGTGACGTCTCAGGAAACATTATCCACCTAGCTAGGATAATACAAGATAAGCCAATCTTGTCCTAAAAATAGAGTATGTTTTCTACCCTCCCACTTTGCTCTTCAGTCTTTCCTGCTGCTTTCACACCAGCAATAGCAGATCTATATAACAAAAAAACCCACAGATTTAATTGGCATCTACCTTAGCCAGGTAAGATGATAGTGAATTAGTGGAGCTGTTAGCTAAGCAAAGAGCCTGGACTATGAGGAGGAAAGAGGAGAAACAACCAAAACCTTCCTAAGCACTGACAAGAAGTTGTAGAACATTGAACCCATTTGGAAAAAAGTAACCATTACAATACCTTTCAGTTCTGCAAATCAAAAACTGAGGAAAGCGTGACACTTCTGGGAAAAAATACTGATTTCCCCAAAGCCATATCCTTCATCCATTCAAGTTTAGTATCAAATTCCAGATTGCCTGCAGCATTTGGTATATATTTAACTTTATACTTTAGTAAGAGATAGGGGGAAGGAATGAGCCCCCATTCAAACCCAGATGGCTGTCACATATTTGGTCATCCTCAATCTCAATGCACTATAAATATATGTAGTCATGGTACAAGCAACGGCTCACCGATTCCACACAGTGAATTCCTCCAAAGTGTTTAGACCAAGCTATTAAGTGGGGAGATTTGCACAGTGACTTTGAACTAGTGCCCCTTATCTCAAAGAGCCCATCCCAGCAAGACTCAGTCCCATTTCTTTGGGGAGTTCAGCAAGCAGAATAGTGCTATCTGAGCACCCTTTTTCCCCTGGAGGTTCTCCCCTGCATTTCTGGAAGAGGCTTCTGCAAAACTGCTGTCACAAATGGCTTTATAAAGTCACACTTAAGAATTAGTCCAATAGAAAGGCATACACACATTTAAAATTCAGCTATATAATCATAGAATAGAATCACAGAATATTTTATGTTGGAAGGGACCTTTAAAGGTCTAGTCCAACTCCCCTGCAATGAACAGGGACACCTTCAACCAGATCAGGTTGCCCAGAGCCACATCCAACCTGACCTTGAACGTTTCCAGGGATGGGGCATCTATCACCTCTCTGGGCAACCTGCGCTGGTGTTTTACCACCCCTGTTATAAGGAAGAAATTTTTTTTACATCTAGCCTGAATCTACTCTCTTTTAGTTTAAAACCATTACCCATTGTCCTACCACAACAGGCCTGGCTAAAAAGTTTGTCCCCTATCATTTTCATATTCTTATTTTCAGGTACTTGACTCCCAAATAGAACCCAGAAGTCTGCACTGCAGAAAAGGACAGCCATGTATCTTGCAATGAAGACTGAGCAACCTATTAACTGAGCAGGAAATGCTGGAAACATGCCCCTCGCCAGAGTTTATGGCGACATTGACACATGACTTTAGACAGATCTCTCTGTACTCTCTGCATCTTGAGCATGGAATCTACTGAAAAGAGCTTCAACAGGTCTGTTTCTGACACTACACTCAGAAAACACGAGTGCAGAGATGGTGCAGCATTTTATTGGTATCAACAACCAGCAATCTCTCTCCCACCTAAGGGACAGTTGAAGACTCTACTCTGGCTGATGGCGAGCAAATTCTGCTCCAAATAAATAAGGAGTCTCTTGAATTGTGCAATTGCATGAAGAACAAGTTTTGTAGTGTTAGAAAAAAAATTATGTTGGAAGGAGCATGACTCTACAGACAGCTCTGTGAAGCGCTCAAAGAATGAGCTCCTAGGAGATTAAAATCCAGAAGCACTCAAGCTTACACAGGCAGTATGTCACACAAGACAACTAGTCCCTGGTTTCATAGCCTCCTGGAGAAGCTGGACACACTGAATTGGAATTTTTTACTTCAAGTTCCCATCCATTTCAGAGCTGACACAGGAAAGGCTACGAATGGGAGTATGGTGCTGTTGCCAAAATGAACAGCCGATACAACCTGCCCTTGGCATGTTTTCTTGACAACCTCTAGGAACAAGACTGCTGCTGCCACCAAGACAATTTACTCTGCCACATCCTTCTCATAAAGGGACCTCAGAAAAAGCAGGTGGCAGAAGCAGGTTACATACAGCCTACAGGCACATAACCTCTACTAGACAGTCTTTAAAATGCCTAACAGAAATGCACGAGTCCTCAGAAAAGGGACCAGATGCTCTTAAGTCATTTCTCATTGACTTCCTGTCTTAGAGCAGAGCACAGCTTCTGATCTGGTCTCTCTTGATTTTGCTGTGTTTACACACCTCCTGAAGAAATTTCATTTAGATTTACAGCTGTGGAGAACTGCAACGTCAGCTGTAGAGCATTTTTTCCAGACTAAAAAACAGACATTCAGGAACAGATTAATTTGTATTTATTCACTCAAAACTCCTCAAATCTTGCTGTTTCTGCAGTATAAAAGAAATAAAAATGTTTACTTACAAATCAAGTTATAACAAGCAGAACCACAAGTGGATAGCTACAATATAAAAATATGCAGTATTTCCAGACACTGCCTACAATTGAACATCAGGATCTTAAATATTCTTCCCAAAGAAGAGTATCAAATAGATACTTCTGTAAGGTTCATGTCATTGAGCCAAGAATCGTCCTGAAAGTTAGTCCAGTCCTCCGGTAGAAACGTGTGAGCATTCTGACACACAGATCACAGCCCACAAGATCTGGAATAAGTGCTAGAAAATATCTTAGCAACATAGCTTGTAAAGGTGATGACAAGGTACTATACAAATTAAGTAGTTTTCCTGCATGCGCTGGAGCAAGCAGGCAAGAGAGACTGAACTCAATAGCAGGGAAGACTACAACACAAGGCTTCTCAGCTGAGTTCTGACATCTAAGAGGAAAAAAAACACGTTCTAATGTATTTAGGCTTTGGATTAAAAATGTATTTAATCTCAATTAATGTATTTAAAAATGTAAATAATATAACCAATATTCAGGGCATTCTTTACTAATTTTATGTGGTTGTTTCAAAACTCACAAGATCAAGAGGGTCTCAGACAATTCCATGACAATATAATCTCTCCTGTCAGCTCTAAACAATGTAGTTACACACTTATTTGCAGGAGGGGAAAAAAAAAAAAAAAAAAATCAAAAGTTACTTTTTCAACACCATGCCCCAC
>VYZV01033191.1:42122-62106 GCA_013401275.1 Pandion haliaetus | reverse complement strand
TTCCAAAAAAAAAAAATATTGTCAAAGGAAGTCTGTTATGTTTGTACTTTTAATTTAGCACTGGTTGGGATATCTGCCAATGTAATATAGGCACTTTTCTGTGCACTGGAAAACCCAATTAGGACTTGTTCTTAGTTTGATTATCAGTCAGAAACATGCATACAGAAATATTCATTAGAGACCTACTGAGAGCTGTGATAAAGCAGCAGACAGCTGAATTATAGAGTCTGTCAGTAACCCCACTACAATTTTACATTTGCTTGATAAAGGACAAGTAACAAAATATCTAAGATGTAATTTGGTGCCCACTGGAACTGTACTTCATTATGGCAGATATTGTTCTGACTCTCTTCAGGAGGTTGGTGAGTGTTTCATGACATGATACTGTGCACAAATGATAAATCACCAGGCTAAATGTTGCACCAGCCTTCCATGCACATAGAGGTAACACACACGTCAGCTGGTGATCGTCTCTCAGTCGCAGCCTAAAGCCAGTAATTTGGGGGTTGGAAACATAGGATAGATTCCTAAAGCTTGGACTCAAAACGATATTTTTAAAGGATGATGATTCCACTGACCCCATGCACCCAAATTAAATAATAGTTCTATACAGAGGCTAGAAGAAAAAGGAAGGAAAATAATTCCTTTTGGGTATATGAGTTGAATTTGTGTGAAATATTTCAGTTAATGTTAGATAGCTTTTTTTTTTTTTTAGCTTACAGACCCTTTACTATTGGCCTTAACTTCTAGCAACCAAACCCATTGGCAGTACAACACATGATATGAAATGGTAATAGCTTTTCAATAGAATTGGGAAGGACATATGCATGGAACTGTGATATCAGTCAGCTAACTAGATCAAAGTCTCTCATACAGTTTATTTAAAAAGCACTTGGGAAATCTGGTTCCAATAATCACTTCAATGTGTTTTCCTTTCTAAACAGACACAATATCACATTTGTAAATGAAAAAAAATGACATTTGATCCTTTTATTGAATGTGGCATTTTAGTAACAAAGTTGTTCAAGATATATAAACTCCCAACTAAAATTATATTATTTAAATAAATATTCCAAAAAAACAGTAAAGAAGGAGAATAAAGGTCCATTCAATATTCTCAACACGAATCAGAACCCTTAGCAGTGTGCTGGTTGCAGCAGTACACAAATTGAGCAAAAATAGCAGTAGTGTGTATTCTTTATTTTGTGATTGAATTTTATTTAGACTAGGATTCCTTAGCAGTCTTTATTATACACCATGCATCGCATCAGCAAGCCTAAAATAAACACATGTTAAATCACGTTGCTAAACAAAACTGTTGAAAGATCAATTTCCCTAAGCTATTCTGGCTATGTATGTATTCAATAATTGTATGGTATTCTCTGATGGAGGATTAAAACCAGTTCACCATATGACAATAAGACAGGGACCCATGCCTAAATGAACCACTTTAAAACATGCACAGTCTTTGAGTAGAGCAGGATACTAAAATACGAGTATTCCCTCCTCAGCGTCTTAATAATTTTCTAATTGGGAACTATATGCATATTTTTGGCATAGTTATCCAAGATGCCTGACTGGCACAGCTGACTTCAGTTCCTCACAAGCTGTGAAAGCATTTTCTCTCAGAATATGTTTCCCTGTCATATAAGGTAATACAGTTTTCCCCAAGTTACCAGACAAAGAGCAGATGCACAGAAGCTATGTGTAGGTGTACATTAGCAGGTACAGGCAGAACTGAGCTCAGTCTTCCCGTGCTAGTATTGGAATTGGAAATATGATGAGAAAAGACACCAATGTAGGCGTCTGTATCTAAATTTTTGGTCCACACAGAGTTCTAGCCGCATGCTACACCAGAGCTAACATACTGTGCTGAAAGTCTGGGGGCAGACTTTCACAGCAGAGGATGTGGCTGAAAGGGTGGTTCAGACCTCCCCCTTTTCTGCCTGTGTGTTCCTAACAAATCCCTTTTGCCTGGCCTGAAGTTAGCTCAGCTGAATGGAAAAACAACTCAGAGACATTCCACAGCTAAAAATTTGCCCAGGAAAGAAAAATGGTCAGTTTTCCACCAGGTCAAGTCCCTTCTTCTGCTCACTGTGCAGTGACATGTTTCCTAGCACTGGTGCAAGGCAAGTAATAGGGACTTGCAGCCATAACAAGGTGGAGAGGGCTGGGCTACCTCTTTTGATAGCACCAGTGCATAAAAGGATGCAGAAAACAGACATGAACCCCACCCATAGTATACTAGCATGGGTGTAGTACTGGCAAAACACCTAGCGACTTGCCCAGAATTAGAGCAGATTCCTTGCAGGGCAAGACTTAGAGCCTGGAGATGAAACCTTGTCTTCTCCATTTTAGGCCACCCCTCTGCTCTCAGTGATCTCCAATGTGTCTTGTGCACACCTGCTTGTTGGGAAGTATCATGATAGCATCTCCATATATAGTTGGAAGTTAATGAGGTTTCACTTCGGCAAAGCACTTTTGATATGTGTTTAAAATTAATGTTGTGCTGAAGGATGGTCTTAAGTCTGTGGCCATTGGCTTTGCTAAAGCAAGAACTTCAGCCTTGATATAAAGTTAGAGGAATTAATAAAGTGAGAAAAGGACTGTTGATTTCTGTGAGTCTTGGTTCAAAACAGCTCAGTTTTCCAGCACTTGGACTCATTTTTAAGTATCATGTATTTAGAGCTCAGGAAAATGACATATTGCCAGTAAACTGTAAACTGTGAATCTACCCCAATTTTTGTGACTATATTCAGTCTTCTTGTACAACGTAATCATTCTCAGGAAACACATTTAAACGCACATCTGATTATGTGGGGCTTGAGTGGGATTGACATTATGGTTACATGTGTACTATGTAGAATCTAACTTTTCTGTCTCAAATTGGGGGGTGATCTGGCTGCTGGAACCATATGGAGTCTCTAAGGATATTTGCAAACATGGTTGCTTACACACTTAGATAGTTCAAGTTTCTAATATTTTAATGTTGTTAATTTCTACTCTGGTTATATTTTCATTTTAAAGAACCATATACTTTTATAGAACCATAAAGACACATATACTTGTATATTAATACCGTATCATATATTTTTTTCCAGCTGAATTACATTCTGAAAAAAACCCAACAAAGCTACAGCTGAATACCACATGAAAAATATTTAGCCCTGCAAGCACTATTTATATATCAAAAATCTTTATTAAAATCATGGGAGAACACTGCTGAGTAAAAACATCTGTCATTTCCCCTCCATCTTCTTTTTTTCCCCTTAAACAGTAACACCCACATTTTAAATGGCTGAAGAGTTTATTTAAGTTATTCAGAGCATATGGAAAGTCCCTGTAACATCCACACACAAAGACAGATAGCAGTGAAACTCTGAGATGAAAAGCCATAAAACACTGAACATGAGGGGAAAAGAGTGAAAGAAAACACAATCGTTATATGCCAGCGCTAAACTGGATATGGTAGGTTTGGTGATACGTGTTCAGTATCGTTCTAGGAACTGACCTTTTCCACTCTGTCCTTACTGAAGATCGGGTGGGTGAGCCATCTTCCTCAAAAGATATATTTACACTTTGCTGACAATGTTGTTTTTCATGTTTAAAAATAAAAAAGTTCCTTATAATAGACATATAATTATTCATACTGTGGAGGCTCCAGTCTCAGTATATGGAATACTGGAGAAAAAAAGGATAATCTCTGCCTTGAATGGTTTATAATCTACTCCATAAATCTGTCATTCGGTATAAATTTAAAAAGCTGGCCAAAGTTTTTACTCTTGTTTGAGCCTGGTTTTGCTTATGTTTCTTATATTGATACTAATCCTCCAACCTCCATGGTCTTGCTCCTGATTTATAGCAGTGCACCTGTAAAAGACCATATCACATCAAATGGCTGCTTGGATAAGCCGGGCTACTCACATGAGTGCGAGCTGAACCACAGCACGATGGCTGTAGGGGCTGGAGGACTTAGGAGGTAGCGCAGCAGCAGCAATAAGAATGACAGACTGGGGTTTGTCTCTTCGCTGATGGACAGGTTAGGTCACCCAGCTTCTGGGTCTCTGTAGTCATTTCTCATGATATTTAAGGGGAAAATCTTCTTATCTTCAGCAGCTGCATAATTCTGGATCAGACATTACATGACACTTCTTTTTCCAGAACACAGTTAATGACTCTGCCCTGGCCTCCTGCCAGGTATGCATTTATACACTGCTTCAGCCTTGGCTTATCTGGAGAATGAGAGCGAGAGAAAAATACTGTGCATGTAACATATAGCAGAGTTCCCACAGGGCACTGCAAATGCTATGTATAACTGTGCTGCTAGGCCAGTTTTGCACAGGAAATAAAGATTCTCCTCCCCATCATTCTCTCAGCTCTATAGTCAAGTGGAAGTTTTTAGGTTTCTCCTTTTTAAATTTTATTTTAAAAGCCTATTTTATAAACATTTTCTTTCCTCCTTGAATGATAATTGCATGAGTAACTCCACATTTCCTGAAGTTGCAGAGGTCTCTGCAGGACCTGAAATCATCTCTCAGACACACAAAGGACTAGTTTGTCCACTGGTGTAACTTAGTCTGTTCTGTTAAGGAAGCACTCTAACTTTTGTAGTTGGATGCATTTAAGTTTTAGGAATGTTACTGTTTCTGTTTGTGAATCTGACTGTCAGGCTTAAGGTCAATAAAAGCAAGAATAGTTTTAGCCTGGGGACTTCTCTAGATCTCAGAAACAAGATAGAGGTGAAAATTAATTTAAACTGAATTAAGTTTGAGCAATAATTCAGCTACAGCAAATGGTTTTCAATATTTCTTAGCAATCCAGAGACAGTGAAAGAAAACTAGATTTTGACAAACGGTGGTGTTTCATAAATATGTCAGATACCAAGGTATTTTCATCTGGTTAAAGTCTGTTGTGAAATTTCTGTAAGCCCTGTTGATGAAGCTTGTGGTTTAAGTGCCCACAAGTAATCTTCTTTTCCCTCCACAGCTGTTACACTATGACATCCACTATTTGGAAAAGAGGAGACACATCTGGCTGTTTCTTCAGTGTGGTCATTGACCCTTACCCTATCCATTAATTGTCCATCACTGGCGATATCTCCTCTCCTACCTCCTCATCAAACACTTCCATATCCAGATGTGCCTAATCGGTTCTCAAGAGACATGATTGATGGAAAGTCAGTCACAAGTCCAGGTCTAGGCCATGACATGGCACAGGAGTTGTACACAGTACAGATGACTTGTTGTCCACTCACTTAAACTCTCCAGCTGCAGTAGTTGGCATCTGTGATGCACTGAATCTGCAAAAGTACAGGATGGAAAGGGAAGGACTGGTTATTATTCTTTGAAAGATGTTGACAGGGGATGTGCTTTCTGTCTCAGAGTGAAAACTGAAGTGCTAGTAGAGAGGAGCCACAGTGGAGAAGGAGATGCAGAGCTGTCGGCATGTTCGAGTAGAACAAGCTGGTCTTGAGAAGAGCTTTATAACACCAGAAAGGAAATAAATCAGTCTGAAACAAACACTTCGGAGGTATCCAGATTTTGCTCCAAACAGTTAAGTGATAAAAGGCTGCATCAAGTATGGTAAAAATTGCCAAAGGACCCTTCCAAGACTACAGCTCCATTGTCTGAACTTCTGTTTTTAGAACAGCTCTGGCACAGACTTGGCCCAAGATAATGAACACTTTAAGAAACAATGCTTGGGTACAGTTCAGGAGTCTGCACTGGCCAGGGATCTTCTCAATCTGAGACATGAATACAACGATCTTACTGTGAAGGCCAAGAAAGTTTAGTAGTGTGAATGGGACATACCAGGCAGTTGGCTTCAGTTCCAGAGAGCACATTTAATTTATCCATACAGATTTCCAGGCTCCAAAGTTGAATGCTTCTGTAGTTGCCAATGGTCCCCAAAAGGACAGAAGAAAATTTCTTCAAACTGAAGTGCTTTTATTGTCTCCTACAAGCAACAGAGCAGCACACTTCTGAGTATGTCTTCATGCAGATTTTCACTGGTAAGGCAGCATCTAAAATGAGGGTGCAAATTTGTTTGGATCCTTTTTCAGTGTCTCTGAAGAATCTTAGATGTTAAATCAGGCAGATATATGTAGGCACTGCCACTTGCAATAGACAGCACTGAACAAGGAGGTGAAAAACCTATGTTCAGATTAGATGGCAAACTAAATGTCCAGTGAACCATTCATAGCCCGGTCAGACTTTGACTTAACTTTGTAATTTTAATATAGCAAAACTTAAGTTTGTATCACAAGGGACATTCCACTACCTTATCCTATTTAAACACTGAAGCAGGCACACTTTCTTTTACCTCGTATTAAATAAGAGTGGATTTAAGAAAATGTAGAACTGATTCCTAATCCAGACTAAAAACCTCTAAACTCTATGTAGCTGCTACTCCTTCAACAACCACATTTACGCTTTCCCATTTCCCATGCAGTTGTCACTGTCAAAGCTGTCTCTGCAGGTGGCAGTGCCTTGCTGCTAAATGATGGGAGACAGCAGAGAGAGGAATCCAGGGCTGCTGCCAAGAGAGGGGATTCGCTTGCAGGCGCACAAAGGACAGCAAGCAGGATGGATGGTGGAGGGTGCTGGCAATATTAAGAAAAGGAGACTGAGGACACACAGATGGCATAGGTGGGGGAACAGAGGAGATACCTTTAAAAGCGGAAGAGGAAAATCCAGATGAAGAAGTAGAAAAAAAGTGGAATCTTCCATTATAGTAGCTGCAGAGGAAGGGAAAGAAAAGGAGGGGAACAAAGTGAAGACAAACATGAGGGTGAGGAATATTTCAAAGTATTTCCCTGCCATGACCCCTTAAAGAGGCAAAGGGTGGCAGGAGGCTGATGGCTGGTTTTGTACCTACAGTACTCATCTGTGCCTCCATGGTTCATTAAGAATACACCTACTGGATATTTTATGAGGATGGGAAATCCCAGCTAGATTTTCCCTTAATGAGCCATCTTAAGAAAAGCTTACAGATTGTTCCTCAGTCTTTTCCCTAAACACCTTCACAGCCCTTCAGTTGTCTAGTATTTTCCAAAGAAAAGCAATGATTTCCTCTGAATTCATGATCAGCAAACTTATCACTTTGTTATTGCTCTAATAACATAAATAGCAAAGAATTCAGGGGAGCAAATGAATGGATCTTGAAATGCAAAGACATGTCCTGAGCCTTGACAGGCTTGAGAGGTGGGCCCATGCAAACCTCATGAAGTTCAACAAGGCCAAGTGCAAGGTCCTGCACATGGGTGTTGGTAATCCCAAGCACAAATACAGGCTGGGTGATGAGTGGATTGAGAGCAGCCCTGCCAAGAAGAACTTGTGGGTACTGGTGGATGAAAAGCTGGACATGAGCTGACAGTATGCACTTGCAACCCAGAAAGCCAACCATATCCTGGGCTGCATCAAAAGAAGCGTGACCAGCAGGTCGAGGGAGGTGATTCTCTCCCTCTGCTCTGCTCTCATGAGACCCAACCTGGAGTACTGCGTTCAGCTCTGGGGCCCCCAACATAAGAAGGACATGGACCTGTTGGAGTGAGTCCAGAAGAGGGCTACGAAGTTGAACAGGGGGCTGGAGCGCCTCTCCTATGACAGACTGAGCAAGTTGAGGTTCTTCACCCTGGAGAAGAGAAGGCTCTGGGGAGTCCTTATGGCAACCTTTTAATACTTAATGGAGGCTTGTAAGAAAGTCTGAGGGAGACTTTTTACCAGCACATGTAATGACAGGACAAAGCATAACATTTTTAAACTGAAAGAGTGTAGATTTATATTGAACATAAGAAGAAATTTTTTATGGTGAGGGTGGTGAGACACAGGAACAGGTTTCCCAGAGATGCTGTGGGTGCCCCATCCCTGGAAGTGTTCAAGGCCAGGTTGGATGGGGCTTTGAGCAACCTGGTCTAGTGGAAGATGTCCCTGCCCATGGCAGGGGATTGGAACTAGAAGATCTTTAAGGTCTCTTCCAACCCAAACCATTCTGTGATTCTACGATTCTATGACCCGATCTCAGGTGGCAAAGCAACCTATGAGCACCTGAAAAAAAATCTGACTTACCATAGCAAAAGGAATATTTGGAGTCTATATTTTTTTGTCTGAAAGCTTGGCCCAGCTTTAATGTGATTATACAATTACATAGTCGTTCTTTGCTGCAGTCTCTTCTGGGTTTTTTTGGCTTCAGGGAAAGGAATAGGAACCAACAGTAGGAGATGAGAAAGGAGGGTGGAGAATGAGCTAAGCAAAGGAGTTGGTGACTGTTTGCAAACTTGGAAGTTCAACTAGAGTATTTTTCACTTCAGATTTAAATTAATTATATTTCTAAATCTTTCTTATGAAAAAATTAAGAGACTAAATAAATGGACAGCTGCATTTCATTAATATTACCTCTTCTTACATCCACAAATTGTCCTTTAAATATCATTGTTTACTAAATATTAAATAATTCTTTGGGGAGGGAGTTGTCCCACAGGCTGTGTATTTATCTACTAGTTCATGACATTTTAGTGATCAACTATAAATTAATCACACTTTGTTTCTTGTTCTGTTCTTCTTTAATATTAAAAGTTATTATTAAGCATTTTAAGCAATTATTAAGCAAAAATATTCTGCTAAGAATTATGAAATAACTCTTTTATTCCCAAACTAAATGGCTAATTTCACATCTTCTTGTAAGGGTGAAGCAGTGTGTATCTTTCCCAGTGAAGATAAGGAATCATGGGACTCAGTAACAGACTTTAGGGAGCTGGACAAATTGGCAGTGTACAAAACAGTTGCTCTGAAAACAATCGTGTCTCTAAACCATCAATTCTCATTCATATGTAATGTCATGATCCTGCTTCTACTGAAATAATTGGTAAAGTCTTTCCTAATTCCATTGGGACTAAGATTGGTCTTTTGGGCTTCCATTCTGCAAACACGCATGCACATACTGAACAGACCTATTCACATGATTAAGTTAAGCATGCAAATAAGTCTTTTCACTTGCAGTTTGTACATTACTAATGTTTGGAAAATGGAAAAGTTACTTTTCTAACTGAAACCTTTGCTATAAAAAATCTACTGTTTCCATTGATGGTAAATGAAAGATATTGACTCATGAGCAGAAAACAGCCCATCTTTTTTCATCTGTGTTTGTTTTTTTTAAATCCTAAATACAAGAAATGGTAGTTACAAAGGGCCTTTATCCCCACACAAGTTAGCTGCAGGAAGAATTTCATTAAGTTGTTTACTGGCCATGGCCCTTTTCCTTCTAGATGAGTCTTGAAAATCCAGACAACCCTCAAGGAAATATATAAATCAAGAAAAATATATTTGAAAAGAATAATAAAAAAATATGTTCTACCAAGATGACATTGTTCAAAATTACTTGGTCAGAATTAATATCCTTCCAGGAACAGATTACTTTTTTGAGGCTTCATGTAATATAAAGAGAAAAAAAAGAAAGAAAAATGATGAAGGGACTTCCTTGCTTTTATATCTCATGCTACATGCTCTTTTCTTATATCTCTACTCACAAACCACTTTTCTCTAAAAATGACTCACATCCCGTTTCCTCACTTTGAAACCTAGTGAATTGTACATACGAAATTTCTTGAATTACATGAGCACTCTGCCTACTAATCCCACTAAAATATGAGGATTTATGCTAGCATCCTAAACATTGAACAAATGTCAATATCTGCATTTTATCTAAGTAAACAAATTTGTCAGGGAATTGCTTTTGTTTTCCTGCTTTCCAGGAAATGTGGATTTCCTTTCTTTCAGCTAATAGAGTGGCAGATACTGGAGTGGCAAGCTAGTGGTAATTAGTATGGTAATATAGCTGGGGAAAAGGTGTAGAGCCAAGATAAATATTGTGCTCTCAGTGATTGCTGGTGTTATTCTACCTGGTATGAGGTGGACCAAATTTGCCATTGCTGCTCTGGAGCCTGCATGTGACGCTATGTGTGATGCAAGGGGGAGCAGGGTGTCGCAGCACTATGTTCTCCATACTTGCTGTGAAGGTCCAGGGAGAGACCACAAGCTTAAGCATGGACCTGTGTTCACAAAGTCAGAAGTGGGATGTGAATCCTGGATTCTCCCCTCCCAGTAAAGATTTGTTGGTACGTTGTCTGTATATTTAATGCACAGTGTATATACAGGACATGGAGCAGGGGATAAAGCCATCAATTCCCTTGGAGCACTTATAAGCCTGTGATTATATTTCTGGTTTCACATTTTCTTTCTCACTTTTCCATTGAAATAAATCTTGGATTCTTTTCTGCAAGATGTCTCAGTTTCAACCACTTTTTGTTGTTGCCACAGTAACGTAAGTGGTGTGAACAAATATTTTCCAAGGTCACAAACTTCAGCTTATTCAGAGATGGATTTTGGGTTGCTTTTGGTCTAATATATGTTTGGTCAGATTGGGCTAAGGATCACACAGTTTCTATCTCCTTTTGGAATTTAGCACTGCCTGGAAAACCTGCTTCTGTTTCACAATCTCTGATCTTCATGGGTATGTATGAAGAACAGCTTTGGTCTGAATTTCAGATGAGGCATCCTTGGACTTTAATGATAGGACAATAGGTACAATTGGGGTTTTAGGAAATGGGGAGTCTTCCATTAAACCCATAAAAATTAGTTACACACAGTAGCAGCACAGAAATAGCGTTGCCTTGCTGACACACATGGAGGTAAGCCACTTTCCAAAAGTAGGTACAGGTAGAGAATTTTCTGTAAGAGCAGCAAACTCACTATGATTACTGTTTATGTGCTTACCTCTCTAGCCCAGGGTATGGACGTTATACTGTGGAGAGCCTGAAGCGTCTGGCTCAGTTTCCTAGGACATCAGCCTTTCCTGTTCTCTGCTGGTGGCACAAAAATGCTACTGCTTTATTTATTAAACGTAGATTTTAAAAGACTCCTGGGAAAAGTTTTGTTGCCTGTGGAGTGCATTGGGAATAGCTGTCCTTCCAGCATTTCGGAACAAAACAACCCTACACAATTTTCTATGTCTCCAGGGTACTTCAGTTGATGACTTGAATGGCCTCACCTCTCACTGTGCTCCTCTAGTCACTTAAACTCAGCTGCTCGTTGGGAACTAAAATAAGCCTTTAAGATACAGTTGCAGCTCAGCTTACAAGAAATTGCTAAGTGATAGGAGTCAAGGTGGATTTATAAAAAATATCAGCTGCAGAACTTTCCTTGCTGGGATTTCCTCAGTACTGTTCAATACTCTTCAATAAAGTTACAAAAAAGCCCAAAGAGAGTCAGAAGTCACTGTTGCTTGGGAAAGAAAACTAATTAATCACGTGTAGAAAGAATTACCTTGGCTACCAAATGGATTATGTTTTTCCCAGTCCATTACACCCCAATAGGTGGATGTCTCCAAAAGGCGCCCAAGACACATTGCACGGACTGATGAATTCCTGGTCACTGCGACGGAGCTGCAGACAAGTGATTTGCCAGGTGCACCTCAGGATAAATAAGCCTTCTAGACCTGACTTGTTTCTTTGACTGCAAGTAAGCACAGATGATTAAAGACAGCAGATCTCAAACACTAATGTGTTATCCTCCAACTAAGAAGCTTAAGTTTCCAAAAATGTCAGAGGCCTCTTGGGCTAAGGAATTTTGTGCTGGATCTTTCTGCTGTTATTAAAACTGTGTAGTCTAAAGTCAGTCAAAAACATGCAAACACTAAGAGCTTTCTGCCAATTTTCAAAACAAAGTTTTATAGGCTCTTTGTGTGCATTCCCTATGTGATTAACAGGATTGCAGATGCCTGATGATTTTTAGAGTAGACGACTTTTTGTTTATCTGCTAGGAAAAAAACCCCAACACATTCTATCCTTCATTTGTGAGTTCTTAAGAGACCAGGTGGCCTTTTTTACTTTACTTTTTACATGCTTTCATTGATGCATTTGTTAAAATATGTGACAGTTTATATCTGGCCTACTAGCATAACATTAAGGCCAAACTCAACTCACTAAGAAAGTGACTGAGAGACTCTTATAAGTTGCTACGGGCATTGAAGCAGCTAACATGAATCAGTAAAAATCTACAACACAGGAAGATGCTATCTTTATGTCTCTGCTGCATCATATAAACACGCATTGTAATGTTAATACATTTTGAGAGACCCATTTTATTATAATTCAATATTTATTTATTTTCTTTTAATGTTTAGCTTTATTTGGCTGAAAATGCACACGTTTGTATGAAGGTATCTGAGCCACAGAAAAGGTTGTTTCATTCATATATTTATATGTTTAAATATGTACAGATGTATGTGCATGCAGACAAACATTTTCAGTCTAGGAATTTTAGACACTTAAGCTTAATGGAACTTCTTGTTAGTATAATAACCTAATAACTGGCAGCAACCAAGTACTTCTGTGAGAATTTCCATCATTTGTGCATATTTGTCATAACGAACAACAAAATGCATTTATTTATAGCATATCAACCTCTTTCCCTAAACATCTAACCTTATGAACATATCAGATGATATATTTCATTACTCAGTGCAAGATTACACCAATTCTTGAGCTGAAGCCCGACAAGCTAGAGTTTTAAGTGGTAATCAGCAATAATGTATTGCTTGTACTTTAATGTCACTATTGGTGATTTAGTGATTAATTATCTGACTGCCATGTAGTGCTTAAAATAATCTAAATGCATAGGGTAAATTAGTTGATCAGGAGAAAAGTCTGTCATGCAAATTCAGTTCTTACAGAACCTTCCTGTCACACTCATCAATGACAGCCTAAGTGGGTCACCAGAGTAGATGGCCCCTGTTAATTTATTTTCTCAGACATGCAATACATATTCATGATATCCTGCTGTTTGTCTGTCACCTCAAAGAAACTCTCCATCTCCTCCAAATTATAATTAATGAAAATATGCACAGTTAGGCTTAGGGGCTTGAAGGAAGAGATACTGGTATTACGTTGCAGGGGGTTGAAAGCTATTGGTATCAGCAGTTGTTTGCTAATGTTACTTTGTCCGGTACCTTCTCTTTTCCTTCCTCCAAATGACAGATGTAAAAGATCATGTCATAAAACTAAAAATAAAATAAAAAAAAAAAGTATGTGTGTGTATATGTATGTAAAAGTATACAGAAACATTATTCACAGAAGAGTTTTTGCTACCATAGTATTCTAATCTAAAGTAATTATTTTTTCAGGCCATCACAATAAAAGATCTATATGGGAGCTATCCACACAGTCATATTTTTTCAAAATTGTACTTGCCTATTTGCCTAGGTTGAGCACTTTTTGATGAGTATGCCTTTTTATCCAGAATTATCCATACTAATACCAGTCATTTCCTGTCATCACCATGGCATTATATGACAGAGGAAAAGATATAAGTATTTTTTTATGTCTTACAGACCTAAACAAATACACCTTATACCCAAGCTAGTGAAAGGACAGAGGTAAAAACATGCAAAAAAATGCATGTTACTATACAAATAATGGCAATAGTAATGCGATAAATTGTATAGTGATATGATAAATTGCTAAACCATGCTATAAATAAAATTAATCTCATGCTTCTCCAATTTATCAGTTACCTTTGACTGTCTCATCTTTTTCGTGCCACTAATCCATCTCCTCTCAGACTGGCTTTAATATTCCACACCTCTGAACAGCTTCAGACAACTGTCTGTTAAGTAAGAAGAAAGAAAATCCTACTACCAAAAAAGAGATTGTTCCATATGGAGCTTTTCCAGCACTTACATCTGACAAAAACCCAAAATGTGTAATACTGAGTCCTGGAAAAGTTGTTATTATTGTGTTATATTTTGCTCTGCATCAGGCTGTGTTCTTCCCCCTGTTCTTACCAGAATCACAGGTCTACTTTCAAAACATTATAGGTAATTTGGGTGTAATAACGTCTTTGTTTCAATGCTGTCTTTACTCCCTGTTAATGAATGACAACTGAGTTTAATTTTACCAAAATACAAAAGTTTTAAAATATGAAATTTATGTATATATTTGCAGTCATTTTGCATTCTTTCTGGTCAGAAGGAGGGGCATTAATACAGAAAAATAACAGAAATATTAATTTTTTAACAGTTCTACACATTTGAAAAATAGTTCTTCTCTTCTGTTGACAGTATGTGGGAAATTCATGAGAGTGAAGTGCAAGGATTTTATTGCTGACCTGCATGACTTACTTGTGGCTTTGTCACTCATAAATAATGTATTCAGCCCCAACTCATGCCACTGAAACATTTATACCACAACACATCATTGTGTATGTTATATAAATATTTATTATGATGAATTATTAAAATGAGAAATGAATATTTTTTCTTCTTGCAGCATGAGTATATATGCATGTATGTATATCCTGTGTTTATATAGATATGCATATACATAGGTAGCTCTAAATATTTGATATACATGGATATACATATAGGTTTTGCTATATATGTGTACTCTCATGCATATACATGTGTATGCTCATCTGGATGTGCACACATAGTTGTAATTCTGGAAGGCTGTAAACATGCTCTTTATAGATATGCATTATTTATAAATAGAAGCATCCACATGGAAGGTGGAGTTATGTACATTTAATATTTTTTTATTATCTATGATTAATTCTGACAGGATCATGGCTTAGCTGCAACTATCATAACAAAGGCAGGGCAAAGGCCTCCGTAGAACAGTATCCAAGTCTCTGAGAACACGGCGTCTTTCATTAGCCAAGATTTACAACACAGGAGAATTCTTTCAGCCACTGTTTTCACACATTTGTCTGCTTATAGCAAAAAAAAAATAAAATAAAAAAAAAAAAAATTACTATATAGCTTTTGTCATACCCAAAAAGCATTTAAAGGAACAATGTTAGATTGTGATTCAGATGGCTCCCTACAACAGATGCCTGTTGAATGCTGGAGCCTGTCTGGGTACATCTATCTAATCATATCTGATTTCATAGGCTGTTGGCACATTTTTTAAAAATTTGCCAGGAAATCATATGACAGCACAGAGACAGAGAATAGAGAGCAAGCTCTGAGCAGTGCTAAGGGAAACACAGGCGAGGGAAAGAGCTTGGGAACCAGACATGAGATGCATTTTCCAGTCTCTGAGAAACTTTTCATTGCACACCATGACATAAAACATTCCAAAGTGGGATGCACATTTGAAATATTATTAGGAATGCATCGAGCTCCATAGACAGCCACTTATTTCCCCATTTGCTATGCACAAAGCAAAGGATTAACACCACTGGCAATATTTGTGTCAGGCCATACTGATTAATTTAATATTCTGATTGGATGAGCAGCAGAGCTTTAACGGCTGTTAACTTTCTGGCAAGCAGTGCTGAGAAGGTGATAATGAGATTAACATTTGGAGGACCTGATTTGCTTTTGCGCTGTATTTAATTACTACTTTGACACCAACTGGTGTGCACTATGGATTGTGCAGATATGCTGATAGATATCCGTATTTGCTAAACTATAATATTGGCTTTAAATAAATGTGTTAAATTCTGTGATTTCAAAAATACTTTGCACAAGACATGAAAAATATGTAATCTTATGCTCAATTAATAGCACCTTAAAGAGGCTGTTTGGAGTAAGCGGAGTGCCTACAGGGAATGAAGAAAGGGATTGATCAGCAAAGAAAGTTGAACATTAAATGCTAGGAAATATAGCAATAAAGTAAGGGTTGCCAAATGTTGACTGAGCTGATCAAGGTGACTTAGATTTTGTAAAGGAAATTAAAACAAATCTTAAAAAGATACTGAGCTCTATGAATAAAAACAGAACAGAGAGGAAAAGGAAACAGTGCAATCAGGTCTGGGTAAAGAATTTAGCATTTCTTTCTTTCTGTAAAAAAAGAAGCATGGTTTGTCTTACTCTTCTGGAAGATCCTGTAGGAACTTAATAATGTCATGTAAAGTTTAGGCTGAATTTTGAAATATAAAGTAATTAAGAATACAGGATAAACAACATAGAAAAGTGCAGCCTTTCCCTAAACCAACTCATAATTCCTTAACCTGGTTTTCTGAACAAGTAGAATGTGGTATTGACCAGCCATGGATGAAAGAAGAAAAGACAACAGGTAAGGCTATCAAGTTAGAAGGAATTTTTTACAGAGATGGTCAACACTTGCTCTTGGGACTAGTCTTAATGCCTTTTTAAATAAGAAGTTGCTAAAGGCGGGAAGATTACATTTGCTGAATGAAAATTTGAATTTATACATAAAACCTCATGTTGCTGTTAATTGGTTTACCATAAAAAGTTTACTAGGACTACAGTCCATTTATAAGCAGTTTAGACTTTGAGGAAGCATAGTGTTTTAAATGTATATCTTCTAAACATACAATTTGCATTTATTTGTACAAAATCTTATACATAGTTCTCAGTTTTCACTGGCTGAGCAAATCATGTTATTTAATTACCTTGACCTCCATGAATGAAACTCAAGAGAGGCCTCCTTTTAGTCAGCTATTTTTTTGGACCCAACTTCAAGCTGAAACAACCACTGTGGAAAAAACAGAGTACACTGGGACTGTTAACACAGAGAGTATGTCCTTCAGGACCATTCTCATCTCAACAGCAGATGTGTTGGAAAGCAGGAAATAGAGAGAGAGGATCCAACTGACATATATATAAAAGCCCATTTTGCTGTTCTGCAACTGCAAATGCAATTTTCACACACTGTGTAAGTTCATTTACACTGTTAGTGCACCGGAAAAGGCCTTAGGCTAAATGAGAACCATTTCTTTTGCTTCAGGTACTGCTGTCTCTTTGTAATAACTAATTGATATCCCTTGCAGCTCTCTTTTGCTGATGAAGTGTCATCTAGGTATCAAAAGTCAGGCTCACCAAAAGAGACCCTGGGATGATTTTCTTTCTCTTTTATTGATTACCTGTGTAATATTAAGCATATTATTTATTTTCATCTCACTTACATTCACAATATTTTCCTCCCTCACAACACTGAAAAGTTTACTCACTGATTTGGGACCAATTCAATGAAATGACAGCTCTCATAGCTGGAGTACTAGATAATAGCTAGCAGTACTGCTGTGAATTGGTGATTTGTAGATCCCCACTACTTTCCCATCAGTTTTGTGCAAACTGATACTTTCCAAAGAGATCATCCAGTTTCAGCCTTTGCCACTGTTTCAGCTTTGATGTCAACTTCACAGAAGCCATTTGTCGTAACTTCAAAGCTAAAACAGTCAAATGGGACAGACAGCCCTGAGTCAACTGAGGGAGGATTTGTTGAGCCGCTGTGACTAGCTATGTGACACAGGAGGTTGCGCTAAAGACTTCTGCGGCATTGTTCAGGAAATCTGCCATCATCCTGGCATGCTGCAAACACAATGTATCTGATGCACAAGTCCAGCAAAAAGGTGATAAATCTGATGCTTGTGGGATTCCTTAGATTTGCTGTGCATATGTCATGGTTTTCATTTATACAAATACAACCACAATTTTTTTAATGTCCATGAGGCTAAAGGATGTCTTAAATCTGAAACTGATTAAGCCATCACTTCCTACACTTACTTCAAATTCCTTTCTGTATGACCAGAGCTCAATCCTCCTCCAACTGCAAACCTCTCAGGACCAACAAAAGAAATAAATTTCATCAAGGCAAGAATGAACTTAATAATCAGTGATGCTTAAGAAGTTGAGTCCACTTTGCTAGGTCTTGAACTTTTGGTTCAAATCCATGGTGCATTCCCAGGAAATCTTAAAACTGTAAAAAAAGAGAGACTTAAGGAAATATCTACAGTACAGCTTGAAAGTGTCCAGATTGAACTGTGGTTCTTTGGCACCGTAAAAGGAAAATTGTCTAAATTTCTTTGAATGATTTTGCCGACTGATCTAGACCTTTTGCCGACTGAAGGTAGACGTCTTCTTTAGGATTCTTTTACTGAAAAACCTACCCCAGATAATGCAGAGAGACTTTCTGAGTTATTGAGGAGACCAAGTAACTGTTTAGTGAAGGAATTATAAACATAATGAATCTGCTTAGACCTAGCAATCAAAGCAAAAAAATACTATAAAGTGCAGGACAACAGTGTTACTACTTTTAAGAAAATATTATTACTCAATAATGCACAAAGGATGGGCAAATTTGCATTTGAGCAGTAGTATTATTTTGTGATGAAGTGTCCTTATTGTTGATTTATATTCCTAACTGTTTTCCAGTCACACCCTGAACATTGCACATCTGTCTGCCCACTAGAAGACTTCTTTTTTTCTCTCTTTTTGTTTACTTCACTAATATTTGAAATGCAATCCAAGGCATCTTGCTTATTATACTGGAGAGACTTCAAATTTGCTTTTGTACAATCGGAGCTAATTTTCTGAGACAATTTACATCCATCAGCACAGTGTTTTATGGCTTTCAGACTCAGTGTAAAATGAATAGATAAGAGAGCTGAAATCATTATTCTCCTTTATTACTGGAGATGTTCTGGCTAATCTGAGAGTAATTTGAATGCTAGAGGCCCATCAAACACTGGACATCTGTCAAGCTCTAGCTTCAGCCACTAGTTCACAATCTGTGCCACTTAGCAGCCCTCTCTCTCTCTATCCTGAACATTTCCCAGGCAAGAAGAAAAGTTGTAGTTAGTTATTTAGCATGTGTATTTTTTTTTTTCTTGTTTGAAGAGTTATTTGGAAAGATTTATAATTTTACTTTTTGGTTAAGCCTGGTTAAGACTTAATTTTCATGCTGTTGGACAGTGATGCTCCGGTAAATTTTTATGAGAATTCTAAGATTTCGTTGATGTCTTAGCATCATTATCAGATAGAAATCAGAGGAAAAAAGATCAACTGTCAATTAACACTGTTTCCCTCAACTTCACACATGTTGTAGCTGCTGTACACAGAGACACAAAACTGGGCAAGGCAAAAAACAAACGGAAAATTGGGAAAAGGAAAAAAAAAGGTATACAGGTCTAGGAGGGAGACTATAAAAAATAACTATGGGGGACAGAGACTTTGCAACAGAGGAAACAACATTTAAGGGGTATGGGGAAAATAAGGGTGCAAAATAGCCTGGCAAGAGAGAAAAAGAAACCAGAGAGAGTCAGTGTTTATAAGTAAGAATTTGGAAATGTTTGGTGAAAACCAGGGAAAAAAAGAGGAGACCTGCAAAAAGGGAACTATAATTGGGAATGGAAAAGGAAATGTGTAGAGAAAATGAGGTAGTTACTAGTGAGGTATTATAAGAAAGGAAAAGAAAGACGATAGGCTGCAAATCCATTCCAAAGATGCAAAAAAGTTCAGGTACAGAGAAAAATATTATGTTACATGAAAAAAAATTCTGATTTTTCATTCAGAAGAAGATAAACTTGGCATTCTACTCAAGGGAATCTCAGAAAAAACCACAGCTGCAGATGTTACAGTCACTTCTGTAATGCTTAGTTGGTATCAGAAATTCCACAACAAACATACATATGCTATATTGTCCCGATTTCTTCCCCCCTTTCTCCACGGCAATAGATGTCTATATATTGGAAGGTACCCTGACAGGAATTGCCACTTATGTATCCAAGACTTTGACATGGTGTTGGGCTATGGCTGCAGAGTTTGGAGAAGGAGCAAGTAGTCAGGAATCACTTGGTGTCAGAGGAATCTTCCTTGCAGGGCCAAAAAACCTACAGATTTCCTCATGTCTGATACCAGACAGCCTACATAAATCCTGAGATTTCATGCCAAAACTCTGGATATCCTTACCATACAGATCACTTTCATACTGCTTAACTGAAGTGTGTCTGGGTCTCGGTATCATTTAGCAAGGAGACCATATCGTCTCATTATCATCTCATGAGATACACTAAACAGCAGGTTGCAATGTATTTTTTTAGTATCACTGACGACTCTGTTTAATTTTATCGTGCCCTCTTCTGTTAATTCCCATCTAAAATAAACCATCTCATTCTTTTTATTCATGGTATGAATTTCTTTGCACAGCTTTAACGATTCTTGCTGCCCTTCCCTAAGATATCTT
>VYZV01033191.1:10743-33645 GCA_013401275.1 Pandion haliaetus | reverse complement strand
AAGCTCCTTTTCTGTAATTTCTTCCATTTCTAATACTGAAAGTGAGCAATTTCCCCCTGAGACTCTGCCATGGCCAGAGGAAATGCTAATCCCTGTGTTCCCTGTCTTCGTCAGGAAGATAGAGACAAAACTCACTATTTTAAAAAAGTTTTTGACTCACTGTTCCAAAGGCAACATTTGAAGCAGTAACAGTAGCAAGCAAGATGAAAAAACTTTCATGTGAGATATTTGTCCATTTTTGTATACTGTGAAAGTGCAAACAGGCAATAGTCTTGGGATGAAAAATGCACAAATAGTCACACAGAAGAGCATCCCACTTTTGGAGATGTGGGCTTTTGAGCCCTATTTCTTCTAACCTTGGGTCCTAGATTTAATTAAAACCTGAAGAATTATGGTGCAAATGAGTTATATATTTGATTTTACCGATTAGATTTTGATGGAATACTGAGATGTGAATAGAAAGCACAAATATAGTATTCCAGTTACACAGGAGTGAGTTTTCCTCTTCTTTTCCTTGTCTTTGTACAGCATCAAACCCAGAAATATCTGTTATTTTGCCTGGGCTAGGGACTCTGCAGAATATACTGAGAGTTTGATCCTTTGACATTTAAATGAATAAGGCAAAAGCAGACTTCTGTGATTTTTACTCAGGCTCTAGACTTGACAATAAGAGATCAAAGAAGTTATAGAAGTGTGAAATGAAGGAGGTGGAAGGGAAAAAGGAAAGGAAAGTCATGAGTATTGAATATTCAGTCATCAAGCATGATTAATACAAGTGATTTAAGGGCAAAATCTACAAAATTATAAAGCTTTGACTATTTTCCTGATATGGCCGTTATTAAACAAGAATCAATAGTTGAAAACATGCTTAGATCAGTCAAAACTTTGCAAGTAATAATAGAGTGTAAGGTTGATTATGGCAACACATTTAGACTGAATAAGACTTCAAGTACATTCCTTTTTGGCTAGTCATAAAAAGACATCAAAAGCATGAGCCTAGAAGGACTGATAGCTAAATGTTAATATTACACTCAATTTATTTGTAGGGAGGTCAACATTATTTTAAAGTTCTTTATTAGTGATATAATTTATCCAGAGCAGTACAAAAACATTTATGTGGAGAAGTGAAAGGGTAGCAAGTAGCCTAGCTGTGCTTTAATCAAAACAAAAGGAAGGCTGAGCAGGGAATGTGTCTGGAATGTACCAAAGGAAACCAGGAAGACCATGACAGACCACGTCAAGCATCCTGCAGATAAAAAGACCAATTTCCAGAAAAATAACCCCAAACCCAAACAGATAAAACAACCAACTTTTGTTTTGAAGGTTACATTCCTCACTTTGCTCTCCCACAAGGCTATTTCATTCTAAGGATGAAATTTTCTTGAAGCTAAATGATTTTGTAACTGACTTTGGTCTAATTTACCTTTTAATATTCATATGGAAATAATAGCTGCATCATGCCAATATGTAAATACCTTTTATAAGCAGAGTTATTCTGTTATAATGAATCCTACCAGTTGAGAACAAAAACCCCATCATTCTCAGCCCCACTATTCTGATAACCAAAACAGATCCTGATCTACAGTTTGCATTGCCCAAGTGACTCCACAGAGAGTGGAGGAGGGAGCTGTATATCAAGGTGAAAACCCTGTTATATCTTTACTGTTGTTTTTGGTTTGGGGTGGGTTTTTTTAAGATTCTATTTTTGTGGCATGCTCCATATATGTTGACTGAATGCCCAAATAACTTTGGACAAAATTACTCATTAAGGATTCCCACAAAAAAATTACTTTTTTAGCAAAAAATAAATTATTAAATTGTTAGGAAGGTGAAAGGAAGGAGGCAAAGTAAAAGGAATGAAATGGAGTGGACATGCTGGACCCTCTTAACTCCTGAGTGCTGTCACTGAGGAGCTGTACAGCACATATGAATGCAGTTTGGTTTAACATGTTCTATATGTGTGTAGTGGAGCAAATTAGGTTCTGCTGATCTTCAGCTTGGATCACTATTTGCCCCCTGTCATGGTTTAACCCCAGCCAGCAACTAAGCACCACGCAGCCACTCACTCACTTCCCCCCCACCCAGTGGGATGTGGGAGAAAATTGGGAAAAGAAGTAAAACTCGTGGGTTGAGATAAGAACGGTTTAACAGAACAGAAAAGAAGAAACTAATAATGATAATAATAACACTAATGAAATGATAACAGTAATAATAAAAGGGTTGGTCTATACAGGTGATGCACAATGCAATTGCTCACCACCCGCTGATCGATGCCCAGTTAGTCCCTGAGTGGCGATCCCACCTGTCCTCACTCCCCCCGGTTTATATACCAGACATGACGTCACATGGTATGGAATACCCCATTGGCCACTTTGGGTCAGGTGCCCTGGCTGTGTCCCCGCCCAAATTCTTGTGCTCCTCCAGCCTTCTTGCTGCCTGGGCATCAGAAGCTGAAAAGCCTTGACTTTAGACTAAACATCACTTAGCGACAACTGAGAACATCAGTGTGTTATCAACATCCTTCTCATACCTAGCTCAAAAACATAGCACTATACCAGCTACTAGGAAGACAATTAACTCTATCCCAGCTGAAACCAGGACACCCCCCTGTAAATGATATAAAATGCTCCTGAGTGAGGGAGTAGCACTTAAACTTATAAAACAGCCATGTAAACGATGGCACAAGATGTGCCATGACCAGACAGGTCTAAGACAGGTGGAGAGCTATCGGGAGATCACAAAAGACAGCAGAATGGAGGGAGACAGTAGTGAATAAGCAACCCTGGAAGACTTCAGACTGACTGATAGCTCCCAATCTGTGAAGGAGACAGGACAAGATGACAAAAACAGATATGAACTTCACTGGATGGGCAACAAGTGGGAACAGTACTGTGCTCAGAATAGTCAAGTTTTGGGGCATCTAGCAGGAAATATTGGCATTTGGATATGCTCTGATTTACAAAATCCAACTTCTCATATTTCTGACTACTAAGAACACTGTATTTGTATTAATCAGGTAAAACAATTATAAGGTGTATAGTATTTGAACTTAGAAACCAGTTGCTAAGCTAATTTTGTATATCTGCTTTTTAAAAACCCCTCATTTTAATGTTTTAATCTGATACGGATTTTCTAAGACTTCAGGGACATTGCAATAGCAAAGGATGTACATTAGTATTTTTTGCAGTTTCATTTTAAGTTAAAGCATTAGAAGTACAAAGAAAATTCTTTTTATTCAGGTTTGAAAATACGTAGGCCTTCAGTATACACTCAGTCATACAAACTTCTCACAATCTTACAATGACGTTTTTGTTTTATTATGATTACACTGGTACTCAGGTGGGGTTTTCTGTTTCTTTGGGGCCTGGGTTTTTTTGCCTTATGGCTGCTTTCAGAAAGAATATCAATCCATTTTGTCTATCATGTTGCTTATTGGAGGGGAGACTCTAAATCACTTCCAATCAGTATTATTTTTATTTTTCTTTTAGATATACGTTGATGTCTGATTAACTTATATGGGACCAAACAGAAGCATCAACTTCCATTCTCTTCTATTGGTACATCAGGATGTCTGTCTGCTACTGAAAAATGAAGCTGTTCACTATCAGAAGTAGTCAGCCAATACAGATAAAATGATTTCTGAGTGACCTGATCCATTAAGCACTTTCCAGGTATATTGCTCACTACCATCGGGGGCAGTGGGAATTCTACATACAGTGACAACTTGCCATGTTAATGGATAATATATTCAAGTCCCTTGTACATGGATAAAAGAACAAATAATTACTTTTAAGATTTTCCCTGAAACTAACAAATGTTTAAGCTTCTGAAGGTTGCTTTTTTATTTTTATGTACACAACTTTTGCTTTAAAAAACATCTGCATCTATGCCACTGTTTGGATATAAATGCTGGTGAATGCATGATCTTGAAAGAACTATGTCTGCACAAATATTTGTATATAACATAACCTGCAGACCTTTTGCCTGAAAAACTGTTTGGTGAGTTAAGTACTTCAGCCTATTCATGGTTTGCACATTAAAAGGCAAAATTTTTTGAGCTATTGCTTTAGAATTAACTCAAAATTGGATCAAAATTTGCACAGGGTGTAAAGTGCTGCTTCATTTTGGGATACAAAAGAGAGAAAAACAAAGGTCTGGGGACAAAGAGCTTCCTAAGAACATTTGCACATGTTTTTAATCCTTTCTTCACCTTGAATTAAATCCTTCAATTTTATGTTTTATAAAGGTAATTGAGAAAAATAATTGAAAATTCTTCACAAACTGATTCTAAAAAGGCCACTGTTCACCAAAAATTGTTAACAGCACAGTGCTGTCTTTCCTGTCGTCAACAGACAGACAATCACCATGATTTTCCTCAGGATAGACTTATTTGTCTAATTTGGTTTTTACTTTCACTACTGACAATTTCATCCTTGGCCTCACCACTCGTAGGAGTCTTTTGTACAGCAGCATAAGCATCCCTCTCTGGCTGTGGTTTCCTCCAGCTGGTACTGCACAGATGCTGCCACATTTCCACGGTTAGGTGATCTACTTTTTCTAACCTAATGGGTAAGAGTGTTGTATTCCTCTGACCCTTATTCATACCTGAGACAGACTCTTAAGAGTAGAGGCTTTGTGGCATTTCAGTACAGTAATAAAAAAGGAAGGCATTTTTGACCTTTTACTCCCACAATTATGCCAGGTGATAACATATAAAAAATAGGCCTGTAGTTTAGAAACAGTATAAGAGTTTCTGGGATACTAACACTGCTTTGCATGTATCTTGATGTATTAGTGTGCTGCATGGAGAAAAGCCCAGTAATGTGATATTATTGACCACCACACCACAGTCAAGTTATTTTTTCTTTTGGTGCAGAGCTAGATCTGTTGGCTCTGGGGCCTGTGTGATTAGTATCTCCATCTAAATAGTTGTATAAAACATAAAATAGGCTGTTTTCTACAATATTTGACAATAAATTGCCAGACTTTCACATAGATTGTTGAAAAGCTGAGTAATTCAAAATAAAACCATGATTATGCAATTCATGGCTGGACATGTAAACATAAAAGTGAATAAAAAAAATTACGGTTTGCACTGTAATGGTTTGTGTGTATACGTTTCTATATATATGTGTGTGTATATGCACACTACTGTGAACTGCTGGACAGAGCTGGAACTGTTCTTTCATAAGTTCATTATGGCTGAACAATAACAGCCTTCCTTGAGTAAAGGAACGGAGCCAAACACAAGCTTTTGGTGAGCAGTGAGATCCAGCTGCATGTCCTCCCATCAGCAGTGTGGGTGAGAACAGATTTGTGGTACAGAGCAGTAGCAAAGGAGAACCTGCAGCAAGGCCATGGTTGCAGCTGTCTCCTTGCTTTCAGTGCATGAGGGAGATTTGAAAGCTCCTTCTGCTGTGATGAGAACGGGTGAGTTACTAATGCTGTGTCAAGGGAGCCAGGGCTAACCAGGACTTGCAGCTTTGTTAATGAGCCCTTGAAAATTTTTCCTGGCAGATCGGTGCTTTCAGAACAGCAAAATCTGAACTTTGGTCTGCATTGTTGGGATGTTCCAGCTGACCACTGTGTCCAAGACCCTGTCACATGCAAAGTCCTCTGTCCCCCAAAATTCTTTATAAATAGACAAATGAATTAACTATAGTCTATCTTTGGAAGTTATCCCAGTGAGCATATTTCTCCCAGATGTATCTTTTCTCTTGCAAGAAGGCAAGAAGTCAGTGCTGTGCTGGTTCAAAATGTGGAGCTGGGTAGCCCATTATTGACAGGTAAAAAAGAAGGATACAAAATTCATTAGACAGCTTGCTTCTGCTTTGCTTCCTAATTAATCAGGTGCTAAAAGCACCTAATACGATAGTTCAAGTAAGTAAAACCATGGATAAGAGTGATTCCAAGTCTTAAAAGGATTAAATGAGCTGTGCTCTGCTAAAACAAAATGGGGTAGGCTCTGCCAACAGTTATACTCTTGCAGTTGCTTGGAAGCCGGGAGGACTGTGTGATGTTACTGCCACCAAATTTAACCCATTGTATATAAACCAAATAGGAATTTTCAGATAGTGGCTAAATACCTCAGATGGAGTAAATCCACAGAGCTCCATAGGAGCCAAGAGATGTGAGCAGTTTTACACCCTGTGCTGGCAGCAACGTTTCAAAGGAAGGAAAGGATGATGCCTGGACTTGGAAAAGGCTGGGATAATACCCTTGATGGAGATATGCGAAGGTTATGCTTCAGACAAAACCTCTTCCCTCTTTCTTTCTCCCCCCTCCTTCCTTCCTTCCTTTCTTCCTTTTTCTCTTTCTTTCCATTTTTCTTCTTTTTCTGCCTTTCTTTCATTTTCTCTTTGTAGCCTCTTCCCCTTATTTGAATGCAAAATTGTTTTAAGGAAGAAAAATTGACCAAGAAACTGGGATATGGGCTGTACAGTGAGCAGCAAGCTACCACCCAATGAATCCCTTATTTGCATTTTTACAAAGTCTTTAACCATAACATCTCAAAGGCATTTTGTATGACAGGTCTGTGAAGAGACACAACAGCTCTCTGAGGTAGCTATTTTATTAGCACCGTTTTAAACCTGCATGAAGACACATAAAGTTCAGGCTGTAACCTAAACATTAAAGTATCAGCATGGTGTTCCCCAATGGCTCTGCTTTCAACCTAGACTTCTCTGTGGCTAATTTGGATCTCAGTGCTGATCTAGTTGTGTAATGTGGGGTTCATCATACTTTAGACAGCTGAAAATTAGGCATTTAAGACAAATTTATTTTTCATGCTTCCCCTGTGGTCAAGGAAGTGAGACAAACTTTCAAAGGAATGATTCCTCCAATTTTAAGGTAGATATCAGGTATCTAAGATTTGTAGGGTGAATTGCCCCCAGGAGACTAAAAAGTTTAACTACAGATGGAGCCTTAGAAAGCCAGTTTAGATTTGGGGTGCACAAAAATATAATGGAGGCAGACATCGTCCTAAAACTCATCGGTCAGTGTCTTTATGATGCTCTTCTCCTAAATTTGGGAATGAATCTCATTATGTAAACTTCAACTTCTAACTGCATTTTGGTCATTGACTTCCAGCATGATGTGATCACATGGCACAACTCTCTTTGCTTCCCTGGCAAAATGGGAAAAAAATAATCCAAAAAGTCCAATGCCTCAGGAGCACTAGGAGTTCTATTTTATAAATACCAGAGTAGTTTTTGGATCAAATAGTGACAGTAGGAAGACTGACTGCAGAACACTATAGACCAGTGTGCTACAACCTGAATATGTATTAGTGTTTTAGCACAGGTACTGGCACCTCCATCCACATGAAATTAGTTCTGGATAAAAGCCATGCAAATCATTAAACAGAAAAGTAGCAGCTGAAATGCAAAGTTATGTGGGACTGAGTTGGTAAATTCTGCAATCTCACCTCTGTAAGGTGACCATTTTAACCAACTTTATAAGGCAATGGAGGGAAAAAAAATAAGTGTAAGTAGTGTTTCAGAGATTGACTTAGCTGAATGAATCAAATAGCTTATATTATTTATTGCAGCTCTTGATTTGTGAAAATGTAATGCTTAGACTGTGCTCCCTTCTCCTCTATTCTTTGGATTATCTTTTCAATTTCTTCAACATATTCTAGACATTTAGATGCGAATTTCAATATCTTTCATTTACATAGTATGTTTCATCATCCCAGAGCACTTCACAAATTTAAGAACAGAAAGTAGAAATTCAGACCCAGATTGCAGCTGGCTTTTCTTACACATGCAGGGCCAGACTTTCCTCCTGAGCATCCCTCCTCCCAGCTGCAATCCATGCAATCTTCTGACTGCAAAGAATATTATACACAAATACCACCTGGACAAGAAGTGGCCAGAAAGAGGAAATATCATTGTATGATGCTTTATTTGACATCAAGTGAGTGCTTCCTGCACAGGGGAGGATATAAACAATTCTCTTTGCTGTATACTGATATCATTTCCCTTGTAACCATCTCACAAAAAAACCCAAACAAATCACATATACATTTGTTTATATATGTGTGTATATGTGCATACAGATTCATGTACTTTCTTCTAAGCACGATTTAAAAAAAAAAAAAATACTGGATAATTTTCCATCAAGGTCTGCTGTCAATAATATGTAGTAGTAACACATAGCAGTTTAGGAAGAGGGTCTTCATTTGCTGTTGAAGTAATTGGGGGATTTTAGAGAGGTGAAATATGATTACCTCTTACAAACTGGATAGCAATGCTTTCATTAGTTTCATTTGAGTATTATCTTTTATTGCAACATCTCTGCAGACTTTTTCAGGTGTGAATTTCGAATTACCCACTGGCTGGAAAACATAATTTATAGCCTTTTAAGGTTAACCTAAACTAAAAAAAAAGAATAATACATATAAGCTTATGCTAATAAACTTGGAGGGGTTTGAGTCTTTCAGCATCAATAAGTGAATTAGTTCTATTGGCTAAGAAGTATTTTCAATGCTCATTAGAGGGACACCTAGTAGCAATGAAAATTCAGGAGATTGTATGTGCATACAGTGTGCTATTCATATGGCTTCTCTGGTAGAGAATTTGGATATTTCGTGTTGTATATCCCTTTGAACAGCATGAACAGATATTTCTAAATTAATATGTCAACTGAAAAAAAAAGCAACCAGCCAGCCAACAGATTCCTTATGGAAATGAACTTTTGGAACTGTTGAAGAAAATATTTGTTGCATTTGAGGGTATGTCTTTGTGGAGATAGAGCTTTTACATGCATGATGCTTAAGCCAGTTTTCAAGAAGGATAACTTGTCTTTCTTTTCATCTGCAAAACTAATCTGAAATGCATTTAGGTTTCAAAAATAAATAGACTTCTCACCGAGAGTGGTACCGCTGCCTGACTGTGAATTCTCTCTACTGAGAACACTGCTTTTCTTGGTAAGATTCAGGGGGCAAATGTCCATTTATGCCACTGGGATTTACATGTCTAAAATGCTTGTTGACATATACAAAATACAAACTGACTGAAAACTAAACTCAGAGATGAGGTTCTATGCCACAGGATTAAAGTAATGGGAGCAATCTGAATGGAAAGCATCTGACACATTTTGGGGCCAGCTGTCTGTAAATTGCCCCTTCTGTGCTAAGGTACTGTGTGGTCTCTGCTTCACTGCGTCATGCTGCAGCCATGCTACAAAGGCAAAGCTGAAAGCCAATATTCAAATGAGGCCTGAAACCGAAATACTATTTTTCTCCATTAGAGGGTGGTCCCTCCTCATCATGGTTCAGTTCCACTGGCAGCAGGAGAAGACCTGCAATGCAGTCAGCTGCGTCGTAGATGACACAGGAATCAGGAGATGTCTGCGTCCTTCCTTCTCACGCCTTACACTCCCTTTGAACATAGCAATTAAAGAAAATAAGCGTATGTGGCCACAGGCCAATAATGCACAAACATACATGCGGTACCTGCCTTCATGCATATATTGTGTATGCACACAGATGAGGGCACCTCCACACATATGTATTTGTACCAATAAAGCAGCTTAAAAACAGCTTACAGCTTTGCCGTAGCAGCTGTAGCGAAAGGAACTGAATTCACCATTGCAATTATTCTTCTGTCAATAACATCTACTTGATTTCAGCCATTCTAATGAACTGTACACATTTTTAAAAACATTCAGCATACATATACACATGCATACAAATAATGTATTAGAAATAAAACCTTTACATTAAGATGAAGTTGTGATTAGGAATCTGAAAGCCAGAATGCCAAAATGCTACTTGCCAAACAAATCTTGCTTCACTCTTGTGTGAGTCTGAACAATATAAAAAGCCTTTCACAACATGATTGCATTCATTATTGTAATACCCTAATTCCATGCAGGCAACTCTATTCATTCAGCATGTTTTCAAGATTATATATACATGGAGTAGGATTCTGAAATGTCTTTTTACAGCTCAAAGTTAATAATAAGGAAAAATTTTCAATAGAATTTCCTACTGTACAACATACTATGGAGTAAGTATTGCAATGAAATGTAAGAAAGAATTGCTGCTGGCATAATGAAACCACTTACACTTTGTATTTCATTAGCTTAATAGTAGTGAACTGTCTCATTCACAGCATTGCTTATTACGAATTGTACATGATGTATAAAACCCACAGAAAAGGGCTTTGAAGATTTTTTCTTTTTTTGTAACAGTAAATACCCCAGAACCCCCTCAAATAAGGGCCAAAATAGAGAAAGTTGATCCCCAAAAGAAGTTTGGACACTGAGTACCCATGAAAGCAGACTGTTATAAACAGATGAAGGTGGAAGTGCAGGGCAACAACGCTTCTGTTTTAATTTGACATTGTTCCATTAAAGGCACTTCAAACTAGCAGAGGGTCTGATCCCTCATCACAGCCTGCACCTACAAAGGCATTTAATTCTACAAGGGGAATCTGGCTATGGAACCAATGAAATACTGAAATGCTTCATATCGTGCACATATTTAAATACTTCTGCTCAGGAGCATAGTATTTACCTCCTCCCAGAAACAAGCTTCATTCCCAAGCAGTCAAACAGATCTGTTTGCTGAATGGCAGTTTTACTGTCTAGTCTACATCATACTGCTGCAAGTCCTAGCAGTATGTCCCCTATGAATGCTTACATGTGAGGATTTTTCACAAGGTTGTCATGATCACCTCACCTACACACAGAGAAGCAAACGTCAAAGGTTTGTTATGCTTAAAAACACCTATTTGGAAAAGATACTAATGGAGAATAGACATTTCTTTTATCGCTTGCTCTCTTTATTATTCGCCCTCATGTTAATGCTAAAAGACAGCATTGCATATGAAATATTTTCTAGATCCCTACCAGCAAAACTAAACAAGAAACTTACATTTGCCTGACTAATTCTGTATGGTCAGTTTTTGAGAACCAAAGCAATCCTTTCAAGATTGTTATTCAGCCTTCAGATTTCAAAGATGCACAGCATATGGGCTCGCTATCCATCAGCTCAGCCTGACTGTGAGCCTCAAACCTAACAAGACTGCACTTTAGAAACAGCACATGAGCATTTCCTTGTAAAGAGTACGGCAGAGTAGCAATAATTTGTGAAAAATGTAGATCTGCACAGTGCATGCTACAAAACAATTTATGCAGTAGAAATGTAGAGCAGTGATCTTATTAGAATAAGGCCATTCTTATTCAGTGAAAGACTCAGACAGCTGTTGTATGGACAAAGCTTAATATTCCTTCATTTCCCATGCAAGCCTATTTTTCAAGCCCACAATGTCCCCACTCCACTGAGTTACATTTAAAACTACCTGGAGAGCTTTTTCACGCAGAGCTTGTGTTACTCATTCTACATATGGTGTGAAGTTCACAGATGAGAAATGTGAGTGCCTAAAATAAATACTACATGAAACCTGAGATGTGTGAGGGCCCTTGGGAGTTCAGCAAATGAAATGCCTATCAGTCTCTGACACAGCAGACGCTCCCTACAATTGGCAGCTTCATGCTTCATTATGCATGGATCAGATATATAGGTATGGCCCCAGGCAAACTCCCTGGTTTAATGGAGAGGTGCATGCTGGGGAAAGGCAAATGTCATTTGCCCATGAATTTGAAAGATGAGGGGAAAAGGGGAATAGAGTTGATTAATCAAATGTATGAGGGGTTTATTTTGTACCATTTATCCTAGAGTTTCCTCACTGAGAGTTATTTCCAGCATTATATGCATTGCACCCTTTACGTTTTCTGGATTTGACAATGTTTAAAAATGCAATTATTCTTGTCCATCCAGCTGAACAGGTCCACAATAAATAACAAGCGGTCAGGTTTATTACCTGCAGGAAAAAATAAAATAAAGGTAAAATTTTTGCTACCTTTTGTAATTCTTGGAATATGCCCCATGTTTACAGCAAAGATCAGCAGACAGACTTGCTGAAATTGCTGATTCTGATTGTGCAGATTCTATTAAACATCATTAAAACATATCATGCTGCCTTAATGAATAAAAACTGTTCTAGAGACTCAGCTACTGGGTAGTAGTCATGGTTATTCCCTGTACAGGAAAAAAAAACCAAGTAACACATCAGTTTGCTTCACATGCATGTAGTTCTAATTAAAAGAAACAGTGAAAATGGCAAATCCATCCTTATCCACAATTAAATGAGGTGGAAGGGAGGAGAGGGAAAGAAGAAAGGAGAAACTCATTACTGTCAATCTCTTAAGAAAGCAAAAAAGCCTAAAATGTTTATGGGAAAGGAAACTGTATTTCGTCATTCCTGAGAAAATTATGACCCCGAGGGATCAACTGAGAAAAAGTGCTACTGAGTATTGGTGTGTCTTAATGAAAACCCTTCTTTTCTCCTGCAGCGTTTTCATTCTGAGTTTTCAATCACGATATGTTCTGTCATTTAAGCTTTAAAACATCATTGTAAAGCTTTTTTCTACCATGCCAGTAACAATCATGTCAGATTTCCTTTGGGGTCATTTATATGCATACATACATATATATACCTACACACGTGTGTGTGTGTGTGTGCGCGCGCACACGCGCGTGTGTGTGTGTGTACGCGTGTGTGTGTGTTCATCTTTTTTTACTGCAAACATTCCACAGAAGAATGGCATGGAATTGTTTGGGGCCTAAAAGGTGGATGAAAATAAAGCAAACCAAGTCTATAAAACTGAGAGTCTTAAGAAGATAAGCCTTCAGCAGCTGTAAAAAATAGAGTGACAGAGAAAGAAAAAGAAAAAGAATGCCACTAATGTCTCTCAATGCTCTTTCCGTGTGTTCAGACGAGTTATGGCTAGGAATGTAAAACTTGAATTTAAAGAAAGTGCATCTGGTGGAGATTAAAAAAGATAAAGAGGGGAAAATCAGTTTGATGTACACTTCAAAATGCTGCTCATAATATAGTTTGTTCTATTACTTGAAAAGAGGGTATCACTGTTCTTTTATGTCTCGTTTTTAATCCTATGCTTTTAAAGTATCTTTTATTTGCTCCTATTTGAGGTGAATTGCCTCACTTCAAACCTTAAATCTAGTTTGAGGATTTTGACTTTAGAGTGGCTTCCTTTGAATATTCTTCTGAAGTTATATTTTATCCTCCATTTTACCAGTTCTCAGGTTTTACTGGATAGTTGTGAATATGTGATCTTCCTCAGTGAGAATCACCTGCAGGCTCAGGAATGCACATTTCATACTAAAGCTGCCAATGTGTTGTGTCAGGGTCAGGAGGGAGGTATTTTCTCAAGTTTGCTGAATTGTAAACATTAATACAGTCACACTGAGTCATGTAAACACAAACCCCACTTTATTGCTATTTTTATATCCCACACCATGACTCTATCATTAGTTGCTGCTGCTGCAGAAAAACCCACCCTAATTTTTGTCAGGTTTGGAGCTTGTTAGAATTTAAAAAGTGAACTTCACTATCTAATTATGAACCCATAAATCCCTCTGAAATCAATTAGAATATTTATCTGTTGATAAACTACTGAGTCTTTTATTAACAAGATGATAGAAAGAATGAAAAATTCCTACTTCTGCTAACACATCACTGAATGAAGATCATGAAACTAAACTCAAGGGACAAGAAACCATAAGCAAAACATGACAGTCCTAATGGGATGTATGAAATAGTTGCAAAAAATTCTGAAACTCCTTTGAACTCAAGTGGACCTTGGGTATGGTGCAATTTTTCATGAAAATTACAAGGAAATTATGAGTTTTCTTTTCAGGACTTTGAGTCCAACTATTATGGAAGGTCTCTGTGACAGTTTCAGTATTTTTTATTCTGTGTTTCAGCATCACTTTTCTTGGTGAGGTATTGACAGATGACTGGTGCCTGTAGTTCCGAGACAGAGATAATAAAAAGTAAAAAGATACTATGAAGTCATTGAGGCATGATCATCTGAGACACAGTGCTTCTCACCGCATTCATTTGTAAGTTCAAAATTCAACATACAGACATGTATTGGATATGATTCTTGTTCACATTCAAGCAGAGTGGTGCTTGTCTTTCAAGTAGACATAAATTGAATTGAATTCAACATAAAACCACTTTACACTGCCAAAATGATATAAAACGGCCTCAGTGAAAAGAAAATTCATGCTCTTAGGAAAAGCAAATTTTTGTTTTATTTTATTTTATTTTAACTGAAAAAAAATTAACTATCTGTAGTCACTCAAACTTCTTCGACAAGTTTCAACTCACAGGGACATATGTTAGTAGTGCACAAATCTCACTAATCAAGGGAAAAAGCCCCAGTGTTTCTGGGCTATATGAGGTACCTGATTCAGCTCAGTCAATCAGCTCTATCAGACACTTAGTTAACAGCCAAGTGTAGGATAAATTATATGGAATTGGTGACATGAACACCAAGAAAATTATGTGCAGAAAAAATACTTCAGATTTCATATATTTTAGAATTCTTGCTGGGAGAATAAAATGGCCATTTTAGTATTTAATCTATTTTTAAAAAAATAATATTTTTCCTGAAAGGAAACCTATTGTTCCAGTTTTCTGGATGCAGTCTTTTCTTTCATAACAGAGAGAACAACTGCAATGCTTTGTTTAAGAGAACACTACAACAGAACAGTCATCCATGCCATATACAACACAGCAGTTTTACAAATTTTAGTGCAGATGGCATTAAGACAATGAGAATTGATTTGTGGAACAGTGCAAGACCTTTGTAACTCCTTGGCTGCCACAACTAGTTCTCCTCTTTGTATCTCTTAATGATGCAAATTGGACCTCTCCCTCTAGTACGGGCAGCCTGGCTACATCTCAGTCATAGGTACCTGCAAGACTCAGCCACATACATGAAAAGACAGTGTCCTGCAAATAAAGCACTCTTAGTTCTTATTGAGTCTTTAAGAAAAGCCCAAATTCGGTAAAAACTGCAGGCTCCCAGCTTGATCAATTTTAAACATGTCTCTGGAAGAAAATGTTTGAATAAATCCCCCCATCTTATGGAGAATTTGGGGTTTGTCCCTACTTTATGTCCTTTCTGCAAGCAACACCTCTCCTATTATCTTCCTCCACCATCCTCAGAAATCTTTTTCTTTCTTTTTTTTCTGACTCATGCTTTTTTCCTTGAGGTTTAGTGTGCTGCTTGTTCAGACTGATGCATGTGACTGGCATTGGGAACCGAAATGAAGGATAGTTACATGCTAACGCAAGAACCCCTCTTGCTCTGTGCTTCAGCAGCAGAAGCAAGTGGTTAACGGAGTGACTGGAAGGGAAGTTTGTGTGCATGGGTGAAACCATCCTGTGCTGCTATCAGGATTGGGGGACAGCAGCCAGAAGGCATCCACCTGTATTTACATCTTTCTGTTCTGCCTCCAACATGTACAGCGTACCCCTTGCCTCAGTTTAGCCCTATTCATTATTTTCTCTCTCTCCTAATCTCACTTCTCCTTCAATTATCTGCTTTTCTTCTATCCCTTTCATAACCTTTAACCTCTGTTGCTGCTCCCCAGTGTGCAGATACATATGGTGAGGTGTTGGAAAGCTTTCGTCTATGAGCCAACAGCAAGCACTAACCAGGGGAAGTCCAGTACTCTTATGCTGTGGATGCTCTTGGTTTAGGACACAGTATAAATTATTCTGCTTGTGCAATTGCTTTAGCTGCCCCAGTACTGCTTATGGAGAAGAGGAGTAGAAAAGGAAATGGGATCAGCCCAGGAGACCAGGCATGTGGGCGGATACTTAGGCAAGACATCATGATACTGAAGATACTTTCAGCTCAAAGACCAGCTGTTTCCCGTGTTCAAAGCTGCAACTGGAACCACTAAAACCTGCCATCCATTATGAAGGAAAAGATAACTCCCTTTTTTATCTTCTCCATACACAGTTTGGGAAGTACAACTCATCTTTTCGTTTAGCCGCCATCATCAATCATGCTGCCCTTGTCCTGTCCCCTATCCTGTCCTGTCCCCTTTGCTGAGCTCAACTCAACACCATTGTGAGCTAAACATGTGTAAGCACATACTCTGCTGTTCCATGACTGGTGACCAAAGCACTGCAGTTCCTGACTTGCAGAATGCACCACCTTTTCATCATTAAATCAGGTGCAGTTAAAATGAAGTTAGCAATTTGCCTAATAAGTAGAGTGAACTTGCTTGAGGGGCTCTAACAGCTGGATTTCCATTTAATGTTGTCTTGTACAAGATAAACTTCCTTCAAACTGGAAAAATACTTATTTCCACCCTTTAGTGTTAATAACCTGAGTCACTCTCTAAAATGACTAGTTTCACAGTGCGACTGATACTTGTACTGAGGATCTTCATGCAGGACATGTAGAACAGCGGTCACAGAACTTCTGCTAAGGAAACTAGTCTCACAGAGAGGGCCTTACCCTGCATCCTCTTGAGCCAGACAGGATTGTAAGGAATACCATTAGACGTGGCTTGTTATTGTCCTTTTGCAGGTTGACAACCCTGCAAACTCAAAAGACTTGGCAAAATTCCCTCAGGAACTGCAATAATCTTTGTTAGTGTTAACTTCTGTCTTTCCTGAACAGCTCCAGTGGAAATGTTCTCAACGTACAACATTCTGAGACGAATAAATATGGTTTGTTCCAAGCAATATAAGCCACTGTTTTGCAGAGATCTACATTCCAAGGATATAAAA
The DNA here is from genome assembly GCA_013401275.1 of Pandion haliaetus. Classification (NCBI taxonomy): domain Eukaryota; kingdom Metazoa; phylum Chordata; class Aves; order Accipitriformes; family Pandionidae; genus Pandion; species Pandion haliaetus. Next base: position 17,014 of record VYZV01033191.1, on the reverse strand, counting down.
ATACACATATTTGACACATGTATGATATTATATCAATGCCTTTTCATTCACTGTAAAAGAGGCAGAAGCCATCCTTACAATACTGTTCAAAAGGTCCTTTCTCAGGTTTCATGATTCTTTTTGTATTATGTATCAAAATATTTTAGCTGTTAGTTTCAACCTTGTTCTAGTCGCATTGACATATGATCCCAAACCAGCACAATTCGGCATGTTTTGAACAAAGTGCCATTCAGTTAGACTGTGAGTGTGGGGTGAGATTGGTGAGATTAAAAGAGAATAGAAAAAAATTATACCCTTTGTAATGAGGTGCTGGTTTTCTGTGCAAATGACACGGATCTGCCATGGCAGCTGACATCAGCAGAGATGTCAAGCCTCTCTGCTGAGCAAAACTCAGTACAGAATACAACTTGCACTTCTCATTTACTAGCCTTGTTAAACCTCTAATCTGTGACACATACACTTTCAGTAATAAGATAACTTCAGCAGCAAAACTTAAATCTCTGCCTCTAGAATGTAGTAAAATACTTTTCGTTTCACCTAGTATCAACATGAATATTACAAATTTAATTTACATAGCTGCTGTGAGACACGTGCAGGGAAATCTGCTTTCAGGTCTTTAGAAACAGCTTTTGTCTTTTCCCATGATATGACATTACAGTAACTGGAGTTACATTGTGTGTAACATTAGAAATGGATGAGTAAGCATTAACTCATTAGAACTCCAGAAGGATGTAGCTTTTCAGGGTAGTTTGGAGGCTGTTGATCACAAAATTGTTTCAGAGTTCCTTACTACAAGAATGCCACTGCCATAGGAAACTTCAGTGTGGTTTTCCTCTTTGTTAATACATCTATTGATACTGCATTAATACATAAGAAGTGTGAATGAATGGGTTGATGGAAAAGAGGTAAATTAATGCTGTTTATTCACATTCTGACCTTGCAGACATTTTTCATCTCTGCATGTGTAAAGATTAAATCCCCGATCACTGCCTCTAATATGACAGAAGGTCACCCATGAAAACAGCTAGCCCACTCAGGTAACTTGAGAACCTAATGGACTCCCCTTGAGAAGGGATTTGCCAAAGCCTTGCCTGTAGCCAAGGGTTTTTTCTCACAGTGTGCAGGATAAGATAGGTAAATTTGTACTCTACTCTGAATTCCTTCAGAGTCTGGGGTGGTGGTGGAGGTGACCTGTTTTTCTGCAGAGACCCCCTGACACAGTGTTAGTGCTGGCACATCCGGGCCATGCTGAAAAGCCAAGCAAGTGCTATTACAGCACAGAGAAATGCGTAAGACATATGAAGGAAGTCCCTTCCTTCTATAACTTTCCAGCCCACCCAGGTCCTTTGAAGTGTTTTTTCTGTCTTACCATTAGTAACAGCACTGGTTACTAAGAGCTAAAAGACAAATAAACAAAAGATACATAAACCCCCATACCTATGATAGAAAAAATATGTGCAGCTGATATAGAGGACTACTTGTGGGACAGAGCTGTTCTTCATTACTATTGAATTTGCCACCAACTCCTTTCAGTTACTCACTGAGCAATGACAGTCTGCCAGTCTGGGTTAACCCTGAACCACATTAGGGGTCCTTCCTCATTTAAACACTGCCTTGGAAACAATATCAAAGACATTTACATTGTGGGATTTTTTGCTTTTTGAGCAGAATTACTGTATTCAATTGCAAAGTAAAGATGTGGTGGGAATGTATCAAATCACTTAATTGGAAACAGAGGAGAGCAATACCAGTCAACAAGTATGTCCCCACCTTTAAACTGATAGGTTGCTCACCACATGGTAATGGTGAGCTCCTTGTAATCCAGGACTTTTCTGTTTCCTGTCCCTTCTGACCATAGGCTGCCTGAAAAATCAAGTCCCTTAGCCAGAGCTGACATCTCTCTGGTCCTCCCCTAGTGTCCCTAATCTCTGCCTTTGACTCTATAAAGTCTCTATACACAATTTTTTCTTTTTCTTTCAAAGATCTCCTTAATCAATACCACCTCTTCCAAAACCTTTCCCATGCCAGACCTTTTATGCTACGCCTTATGGGTTCACTCTAAAACACCTGCTAACCCAGGGACTTATATCTTTGTCAAATGCACTGCTCCCCTGCTTCAAATCCCTTGAATCCCACCTTCCTGCTCCAGTAACATATTCCATGAGTCCACCAAGATCCCTATCAGTATCTACAGATTTTTCATACCCTTTCTTAGCCCATAGGTTTAATCTTCCTTCATTCCTGTAGCCTAATGAGACTTGATACCAGATACCCTTAAGGAACACACATGACCAAGCCCATTTCACTCAACCAAGATGTTGCTTTCTCAGGAGTGCCACCTGCAAAAGCTGAGTTCTGGCAGAATTGGTAATCTTGTGCAAACACAACCTGTTTGGGAATTAATCTTATATCTAAGTATCAACAGATAACAGAAAAGTCAGGATGTAAAAGAACACAAAACCAGGGAAATGAAGCTGGAAATGCTGGCATGAGTAGCTCCATCTGCTTGCATCCCCCAGCACGCGAAGGAATGTTGTGCACGAGGAAGGAAGGAGGGCAGGACAGAGGGCTCCTCCGCAGATTCTGCAGCCCAGTGGAGTGCCTCTGCTGAGGCTGGACCTGTGCTGGAGGCCACATCGGAAAGCCTGCAGGAACAAGGCCTGGGAGGTCCTGAACCATGGTAAGGTCTTGTACGAAACACTCCAGGGCTCAGACTCACAGAAGTGTTTACAGTAAGCCCGAATGCAGACAGCTTACTGTAGACCAGCTGACGTGCAGTAGCTCATTCTCCCAGAGCATTAGGCCCTTAATGAGCCTAAGCATTCACTTTGGGTACTGCTCTTAGGTAAGAACTGTTGCCAGAGCTTTTATTAAAAGAATTATTGTTTCAGCACTGGAAACTCTGGTAGTTTTATTATATTCTGGACGCAGTTAATATATTTTCTTCAAAGCTGGATGAAGGCAAGAAAGAATAATTGTGAATATTTGAGTCAGATTCACCAATACTCTTCATCTACCTTGTGCTAGCCTGAAGCCATAAAGAAGTTATTGACTGGCCACAGCACAACAGACAGTGCAGATTTACTATTTCCTTGCACCACTGGAGTGGCACAAAACAGTCAGGACTTGCCAGTGAATCTCACTCCTTTGTCATGTTAGCATTTCAGTTCGGCTATACCAGGTCTGAATATTTCACTATTCACAGAACTGCAAAATTTCAAAACTGATTTGAAGACATTCATATGACACATAGATGTCTGAGGTACCGAGGTTTGAAATTCAGATTACAAATAACCATGTTAAAGACTTTACAGACATCCTTATTTGGGTACAATGCTGAGACACACTTCACTTTAATGAATTTCTAAATTGCAGGAATGCTCTATAAAAGTGAAAGACAAAAAATAACAGCATTCTATATCCATAAGTACTATTCAAACAGCTCTAATTTCTGTATAGCTCATACTGTGGTATTCAGGCTTTATGGGCTTCCAGAGAGATCTTCGGCTAGAATTATTGTTGATCTTTACAGTACATCTCCTGACACTGAAATTGATGTGTACTCATGTTTAATTTTAATGGCATTGAAGATGATACTTATGTTGCTGTAATAAGCATTGTCTTCAGGACTCACAGAGCTTAAGGCTGGATCAGAGCTCCCATTTAAGTATCAGTGCTAATGCTCCTAATACCGATCCTATTAAACTGCACATAAACTTCTTCAGACACTTAAAAGACACACATCTCTTCAGTAATAGAGTTCAGTATTCATTTGGACTGTTGTGTCAGGGGGACAGTAGTATCTAGGTTGCTCACAGAAAATAATACGTTTGCCTTTACATTCTCCTGCTTTCTAGCAAAATATAGTAAATTGTTATTCCTTATAAAAGAGAAGCTTTCAGGAAAGTGGATTGCTAGGACTGAAACTTGCAGTTCTAGATAGCTGCAGGCACTTGCCTGACAGTTAACTAAACCTGTTTCAGACACTATCAAGCTTTCTGAAATGGCGTTGATAACATGGTAGCATCGTATAAATAGAAAGTATAGATTCATACTAGATTTTATTACACTCACTGCATCTGTAGATGGGAGACAACAATTCTGTAACACTTCTACTGCAACCTTCATTAGTTTAGGGATTGCATGTGCCTTCAAGGACAACTATTTTCAGTGCTTGAAGAGGAAGAATATGCAGTGAAAACATGATATGACAATTTTTTTTGGAAGAAAAAACAGCTCACCCACCCTAAAAATTCTTCGGGAAAGGACTGCATTGTTAATACCCACAGGAACTTGGTGAAAGCCTGTCTCACACAGAGGTGTGATATACTTCATCGCTCTCCACTAAGTGCCAAGATGGCAATATCTTGTTTGGCTGCGAGACAGCAGTTTCAGCCTCCCCGCTCCCTTTGAATGCAGACCTCAGTGGGAGCCTGGACCTCTCTGTGATGGGGATGAAAGAACCAAATCCATCACAGTACAATGCAGTGGCTGCCAGCCTACGGGGTTTCTGCAGGAGCTCATCAGCCATGTTGTACTCGGCCACTGCCTTGACTTTGGAACCAGCAATTCTCTCTCATGATATCCAAGTACTGGCCAAAGCAAAAGAAACTTTATAGTTTTCCTACACTCACCTTGAGAAGCATATGAACAAATGACTGAGTTATTGGGCTGGAAAGGCCAGCTCTAGTTTCCTCCCCTTTTTATCTTATGCATTTTGTGCCATTTTAGGTGTGCAAGAAAATTAGCTGAATTGGGCACGGCCCCACTTGTCCTACAAAAACTGTCAGGTGAAGAACAAAATAGCAGACAGCTATGCTAGCTGCATGGACCATAGAGAAACCAGTATCATGGATGGTTCAGACTGTATTTACTGAGGTCCCAAATCTTTTGTGATTACATATATGACTGCAAAGTGCGAGCGAATTCTTTCACACTTACTGGGTTTTGGTTGTCTTCTTAAGGTTACAAGCTTCTGAAAGATCCAAATTATGGTCCCCTCTTATTTGTTTCAAAAGCATAGTGAAGAGAAAGGAGCTCTGAAAAACATGATGGCATTATAGTAACAAAATAAGATCACAAGACTGCTTAGCATTTTTGTTCCCAATTGAGAAAATGTCAGCTGCACTAATGCCTGAAACTGCAGGTGATCAGAAAAATTAAAGGCATCTGCCATGGCGGACTGAGGTTTCTGACCAGATTATTTTCTGAATGTTTTGCAATGTAGTTAAAAATTCCCTATACCTGCTACCTGCATTCCATTATTAGAAAGCAGTGATAATACTGAAATGCAAAAGACCATATTCAAAGAAAAAGCCTCGTTACCTGTCAGTGGTGCTGTATGGAACCTTAGGAGGAATGATGTAAGGGAATTGTAAATGCCTGTCACACCGGGAATACTGAGACGACTGCCATCCTCTGCCTATGGGAAAGTATTTGAACATCATGTGTAAGCACCTTCAGTACCTTTTAAAGATATTGAACAAAATTGAACAAACTGCTAGTCTGGGCATTCTAATTAGTTGTGCAGCACAGAAATATTCCACATGAGAAAGGGCATCTCAATCTGACTCATAGCAAGCCGCACATATTATTTAGCATAACTGCTTACTACAGTTAACTATGCGATGCAGTTATATAAGTTCTTAAAATAATTTTGTTGCAGTGTCTCAGATCTTCAGCAAAGATGCTGGAGTGTAGCAGAGACAAAACAATTAAGGATTTAAATCAGAGAAAACCTCAGTATCTAAGATAAAAAGGAGGTGTATGAAAATCCTAATGTGAGGTACAGCAATCTAAACTCTGAGAAGCCTGAACTCCAAAACCAGTTCTGCTTTACTCTTTTACTCTGAATTTCCCTGAATACCTAGAGGTACACATTTGCAGATGCTCAGAATTTGCTTTGTTCTGGAAAGGATGATCAGAAGGTATTTGGCACATCCTTAAGCTAGGTAGCTGGGANAAAGATGGTCATGAAATCCAGTCATCACTCCCCAAACTATATAAGTTTTTGTGAATTTGTATATATATGTATATATATAAAACCTTTATATGTATTTTTCTTCATTGTTTTTAATATTAAATTCCAAAATAGCTCTGGCATTAGAAATCAGAAAATGTACTTCTCTCAAGCCTATATGATACACTAAGCTGTAACTATCAGCATGCATACATGCATTCCTGTCTGGATTTTGTTTGTTCCTTTCTTCCTGTGTGGCATAATAACTACAAAGTAAGCATTAAGAATGATACTCCCATAAAATGGCTTGCA
>VYZV01033191.1:375-10711 GCA_013401275.1 Pandion haliaetus | reverse complement strand
TAAAACTACTGTTTTACAGGTTACTTCTTTCCAGGTTAATGCCGTTAGATGGTCCGTCATCTGGTGCAACAGATTAAGTGGTGTCCCATCACCAGAACATGCAAACACCTGTTCTAGGAGGGCTTGGTGGAACCACTGCTCTTACACCTATCCTGTTTTCACCAGCCATAATTGCAGAGATCAGAAAAATGACCAGAATGAAAAGTAGTATCTTCCCTGTAGCCCTCCGTCTGGTGCCAAGACACTATAGAGCATTGATAATCCTCCTGTAGCTGTTCCTACCTGCTAGCTGCCGATGGCTGCGCGTTGGCTATAATAAAGCTAAGCATCTCCCTACTGAGAAAGTTGCTTTATGTCACTTTCAGAGGCACATGAATAATCCCATAATCCAATCTCTAGGAAGCAGAAAACTGCAATGTGTTTTTTTGGTGCAAACAGGAATCTACAAATTCAAATTTTGCAGTATCTCCAAGGTGCCCCCTGTGCTATGGGAGTGTCCCTGTGCTACAGACCTTGCCCTAAATCAATTTGGTCAGACATGAGATATTTTCCAAATATTACCACTGAGATAAATAACTTAGAAATTGTATTGCATCATTATTTTAGAGCAAAAAGTTGGGCAAGGCGCTATATGCATAACCATGTTATTTCCAGGAAGGATACTTTTCATGCCTAAGTAAATACCATTCTGAAAATGTGCTTATGCATTAGGCAACAAGCAATTTGTAGCTACCAATTTTCTTAAGCTATCAACTTAAGGCACCAAAATTGCCTTGGACTAGTTTGTTTTGCAAAAAAGATTATTTCTTTTGTTTAACATGCAGCAAGCACATAAAATAATCTGTCTTTAAAAAGACACATCTTTCTCAATTTTCAGTTTTACTGCACTTCCATTCAAGTTGGAAGAAATCTGAAGCAAACTGGGATAAAAGAACCTTCCTGTGGGAGTAAACTATATTTACACCCTCTATCAAGCCTTTTTACTGTGCCAGAACAGTCTAGAGTAATCAGAATCAGGTGTTCTTTTTGCCTAATGGTTTTGTGCTTGCTCTACCACACGATTCTCTTTTGCTTTTGTGAAATACCTGAAGATCTCCTAGCTAACAGGCCTGATTCTTTGGTGTAGTGTATTTTCCTACTGATTCCTTCTCCTAGTATTCCAAATTCTTCATTTATTTAGTGTTTAAGGCAAAATTTGGCTTCCAAGGGCCCAGTGAGATGCAGCGAGAGAATGAAACAGGCATCTTAAGAGGGATAGCTTGCTGTCTGAAGGTACCTGTCTCTCTTTGTAATTTAGAGCAGAAGCCTATTAAAATAGCTGATACCTAAAGTTTGGATGGCTGAAATTTGGTGAGAGGTGCACCACTTGTGGAATTTCTCTATAACTATTCAGCAATTATAAAAAGAATGAAAATGAACACAAATTTTCACCTCTCCTAACGAGCCTATATATTGCACTCCTAAAACTGTCCTAGGTATCCTCAGAAAAATCAGTCCAAATTGTGGGAATCCCTCAAAGGTAATGCAGTTCTCCCTGTGCCATCTAGGGATCCCTTGGGCCATGTGATAGGCTGAACCAAATATAAAACTCAAGTTTTCTTGCATTTGAGCTGTTCCTATTTACAAGAAAAAGGAACAGGAATTTAAAATTAAGGAAATAAAATTCCTCTTTCAGTTAAAGAACAGCAATAATACAAATATGCTTATGGAAACATCTGAGACTGGAGAAGAGACCATAGGACTGGCCAGGGAAGGAGCCAGGCTATGACTTTGAACCACTGGAGCACAGGGAACCATTTAGAAAGGAAGACTTCTATTCCTGTCATTAAATTAAATACTCCGCAAGTATGCAAGAGGAAAAAAGACCTTGTAAGTAACATAAATGTTGTAAGTAACTTAAAATGAAGCAAAAAAAATTGTCCCTTTGTGGCCCAGAATCAAAGTTTTGAAAGGAGAAGCAAGTGGGTTTTGCACTATGACCAACTGATTAATAAATCTCAGTCCTGGCAGGTAAAGGTGAGGGAATAAGTTCAGGAACTACTGATCTGCCACAAAGATAGTCCCAGAAATTAGCCCTTCCTTCCCACTTATGACAAGAGATCTCTAGCTAAAGCACTATCCCTGATTACAACAACAGGCTGAGTAAAAAATGGAAATGAAACTGGATTTCATTTTCTTCCTCAGCCTTCTCCAGAATCTGCTTGGGGGAATGCATGAGACTGTCTATCTGTCTGTGTGTGAAACTGGCAGGGTAAACAGGCTAATCAGCTCCAACCATGCCTTTTGCAATCAGCATCTCCTGAGAATTGCACACACTTTTTCCACCCTGTTTCTTTTGAAAATAAGCACTCATATTACACAGACAATCTGCATTGAATTAGTGACAGCTCTGGCGAGAACCAACCCACCCAATTTAGGCAAGTCGGCTTGTCAGCTTTGTTTTTTAAATCTGTGCAATAACACATGTGCCCCTTGCAGTATTGCCTGGCTCTTTGGAATATTATGCTCACAACATGGCATATTCAAGCAAGAAGCAGGTTAGCTCAAATTATTTTTGTATCAGCATTCAGATCTTGACCTCTTTCCTGGGTAGCAGAACCCGATAACTAACAAGATACCATTGTACCTTGACAGTATTTGTCATTAAAAGAAACCGTGAATCTTTGTAGCCAAGACCTTTACCTACAGGTGGGCAGTTGCCCAGGGTGAGAGATGTGGGGAGCAGCAATATCCCCTGACAGCCAAAGAACTCCCTTTCAGGAACTCCATCCTTAATAACTGGCATCCTAAGATGGGGCCACATCCTTCGTGTGCCTCTGCCGCAGGTTGCTAAGGGAAAAGCTTTGCAGGACCATCACATAAAAGGGGTGGTGCCACCTGGGAAGCTCCACAGAAATACCAGATTTAGCTGTTTTAGTTTTAATCATGGTGTCACAGGATTTTGCCTTCCCTGTCAAAAGGTTTGAGGTGATTCGCCTGCAAGTAAACCGTGCCTGGGAAGACATAATTTTTGTAGTTACTTCTGCGATAGAGAGAACAAATCAGATAATTCCCTCTTTTTTTGCTAGTTTTTATGTATTTATTGAGTTGTGGTGCCTCCATTCTATATTCTGAGTTAGGGGTGTTAAACATCATCCTGGTAAGATTTAGATGAATCCACACAAGACAGCAGGAATGCCTCAGGTGGCTCCCATAGTACTGCTCCAAGGACCTGTGCTCGATCTGTGTACAAAAGTGTCTTGCATGCTGGACGATACAGTCCTGGCCTTGACTGTTCCCATAAAGACACATCCTGGGGTGCACACAGCCTGCAAACTGTCCACATCTGCTTTTCCAATGTAGGGAAATCCAAGCACATGGGCTTGGAGCTGGGCTGCAAACAAGTTGAGTTAATAGGGTTGAGGGAAGCCACAGGGCTGCCTGCTCATATTGTAGCTTCGGCCATAAGCATAAGTGTCTTGCCCGCTGGTATAAAACTTCCTCCTTTTCTTCTCCATTCCTGATTAACTCAGGTGCCTTTTTAGTCAACTGGGTAATGAAGATCCCTTTCAGAAGCAGCCAGGTTGTACTGAGAGCCTGGACAACTAACTGAAGTGGCAGACAATGGGGTGATTTGGTGAGGGATGTTGCAATGCCTGGCCGTCTTTGAGGCTACAGTTCTCAGCATCCAGCAGTGTGATTTTTAATTTATTAATCAACTCAGGTACACATAAAAGTGAAGTGTATTAAGAATTAGAGCCCTATTTTATCAGGGCTTTTTCCTATATCATAATTATAATGATTCTGTGTTGCTATTAAATCCTTAAATAGAGTTTGTTTTCAACAAGGTTTGACTATCTGTGTAATAATGTTGGTTTTGATTGAGTGCTGTGACTGCAAGATGACAATGTTGCAGGGCCATCAATGTAGGTGGAGGGATGCTTCTGCACCCCACTGTGTTAAAAGGCACCTTTTATATTTATTTCCACACTGCCCTGTCATTTTACATGTTCCCGTTGGAGGCATATATTGAATAAAATGATAAACAAGATTGAATGAAGACGTTTATATTCCGTCATTCCTCCAAAAACTGAGTATATATACATAAAGAACATAAGCCAGCCTGTGAATGACAAAATGTGTCCCCTCACTTACTCACTCTTCTTCCATTGATGAATCACAGCCCACCCCGGACAATATCAATGAAAAGCTCTACAAGCAACTTGCAGTGAAACTGTAAAAGCTACAGATGTATCTAGCTGCTTTTATATATTTATCTTAGGGAACAAATTTGCAGTAAAATGACTGCATGGGCTAACAATCTGAGAACACGGCTAGCATGCATCCCATGAGTTTTTATGGGACAGAACAGATGCCCCTGCCACCAATTCTTCAGTGTCAGTCATGCTAGCAAAACCAAAGCTGTAGAAGGCTTCCCTACCTGTACTACTTCCATCTGTTATGGGGATATATCCCTTAGAAAAGAATTCAGAAAAGAGCAAAACTGAGTCATACTGCAGAACTGCTTATCTGTTAAGACTACGTATGAGAAGCATTCTTTAGCCAAGATGCTACACGTATTAAAATGGTTACGCACAGTGGCTGGTGATAGGTACCCATTTGTGAGAGTGAGATAATGTATTACTTTCCCAAAAGTAGGTAGACTGCTTATTACATTTAACTTGCCATCTGTGTCTTCTGGCAGTGCCAGTGACAAAACAAATTGCCTGGGCTTGGGCCATATTGGAACAAGAAATGAGGTAAACAATTACATAAAAAAGTAATTCTCTGCAATGGCTTTTCTTTTTACTAAGTCATTTTAATATACTATTCTGTACATGTAAATTATATGTGATAGTCATAAAAGGCTCTTGCCTTGAATTACTTACATTATTTGCTGGTCCTTTCAGGCTGTTAGTATAACTGGTATATAGGCAAACTGGCAAGCCACAGTCATTTAAGTTGACTGATAGATCTGTCAGGTAAAAGACCCTGAGATTTTGAAGCTTCTGGTGTAACCAGGTTCATGGAACAGTGTATGGTGGACATTCATAATACTAGAAAAATACATACTAAAGCAAATATATACACAGTAAATTTTAAGGCAGCATGAGCTGAAATTCAAGCAAGTCAAGAAAGGAATCGGCAGCTTTTACGAAAATATCACTTTACAACATAAGAACTGGGTCTAGAGTCTTTTGCCCCTGGCACAGTTCAAATGGGATTCAAACACCAGTAGTCTGGAAGACTGCTGTAGGAGAGCTCTGGGGACTGTACTCACTGGTGCAGCACTAACTGATGGACCACATACAAAAAGTAGGAATTGAGCACTTAGATTCAAAATTGGTCTTTTGGCACGCAAGTCAAAAATGACATGGTTTGTGAAGACCTACCTGCACACTTGGCTTTTCTTCTTTAAATAGAGGAGGTTCATATAATCAAGTGACAATAATGAAAAGATTTATGACTTGTTGTGACTGCGCTTATCAACTCATCACTCCTGCCTAATCTTAACTGGGAAACTCAGTAGAGAAATGCTGTTGGTGGGGGGCCTTAAAGTGATCATTGTATGTTATGGGTTTGTGTGGCGCGGTTTTCCTTGGTGGCAGGTGAGAGGGCCTGCAGAGATGGCCCCTTTAAGAAGTTGCTGGAAAATTCGCCGGCGCCAAAATGTTGGACCCACCTCTGGGAGGGGAGTGATGGTGGTAGTGCCTCTGGGAGAACAGATTTAAGAAGGGGAACCGGTAGTGTGGGGGTTGGGAAACGTGAGAGGAACACCTCTGCTGATACTGGAGTCAGTGAAGAAGGAGGGGGAGGAGGGGTGCCTGAGGAGGCTGATGGCCCTGCAGCCCGTGGTGAGACAGCAGGCTGTCCCCCTGCAGCCCATGGGGGTGAACGGTGGAGCGGAGGCTCCCGAAGATGGCCGTAACTCCATGGTAAGAACCGCGCTGAAGCAGTGTGTGACTGGAGAGCAGCCCGCGGAAAGGACCCGTGCCAGGGAAGTTTGTGAGGAACTGCAGCCCGCAGAAAGGAACCACGTTGGAGAAGTTGGTGAAGGACTGTCTCCCGTGGGAGGGACCCCACGGTGGAGCAGGGGACGAGTGAGGAATCTTCCCCCTGAGGAAAGGAGCAGCAGAGACGATGTGTGGCGAGCTGACCCCAACCCCCATCCCCTGTTCCCCTGCGCCGCCGGGGGGAGAAGGTAGAAAGCATCGGGAGTGGAACTGAGCCAGGAAGGCGGGAGGGGTGGGGGGGAAGGTGTTCTGATGTTTGGTTTTCCTTCCTAATATCCTTGGTTTTGATTTGATTTGTAGTAAATTAAATTGATTTTGTTTCTTCCCCAGTTGAGCCTGTCTTTTGCCCGTGCCCATAAGTGGGGAGTGATCCCTCCCAGTCCTTGTCTCGACCCATGAGCCTGCCTTTGTCTTTTCTTCTCATCCCAACGTGGCCAGGTGCGGGGGTGGGGGGTGAGTGAACGGCTTCGTGGTGCTTTGTTACCGGCTGAGCTGAAACCACGACAATTGTAGTAGAAATTTTTGAAAATATGTCATTGCTAACATGAGATCGAGCATCTTTATAAAGTAAGTAACAGCTGCTGTTTCTTTTTAAAAGGTTGGACCAGGATGTAGGTAGTATGCAGTGGCCTAGCTGTTGCTTTATTTCCCTCCTCAGATTGAGTCAACTCTGTCTGTCTCTATTGCTGGAAAAAACTAGACACAACTTCTTCTACCTTTCCATGCTTCTCTCTGTTATAACAGCTGTGGCAAGACTGGGGGGAGCGAAGCACCAATGGCTCCACCAGCCTGACTGCTTGACTACTGCCATCAACGAGAAATTAACAGAGCCGTAGCTGAGCAAATGGGAGAAATTCTCTCTCACCTTCCCTTTCCCAAGCCCCTGGTGTAAAAGAAGTGTTAGGGTGGCCTGAGACTCATTGAAGTAGTAGTGCATCTGTCAATTCAGCCTAGCATTTGTAATTGGACTCACGACTCTCTCTTCATGCCTGAGAGCAACACACTTTGCCATTTGTGCAGTCATCTACGCTAGTCCAAAGGGGTAGATAAATCAACAGTCTGGAAAATAAGGCTTCATGCCTGTTTTATATTCATTTTGCATAGGTACAAATGACTGTACAAGTGCCAAATGATAAAGCAGCGGATCTACATAGGTGTTAAATAAACAGCAAATAGTCCCCACTTTATTTCCAAGTATAATTAATTTGATCAACCAGAAGAAACTTCAGTAGAGCTCATAGCTAGTAATATATGAAAATGAACAGTGTTTTTATTGAACATAAAATAGATACAATTTTATAATATCTGAGTTCAATAATGTCTGGGATTGATATAATTTGTATTAATCGCAAAACTTTACAGATATTGAATGTTTTCTGCAACAGTTAGAATATAGTATTGGTAACTAAAATCAATAGTTAATTGAATTATAACACCATGATTAGATTACATGACAGCCATGTACTTACTTGTCAGTCAGCTGTAACTTGTGTTAATAAGATTCACTGAGCTCATTATCTTTTGTAGACTGTTAATTTCTGAAAAAAGACCTGTGAACAGAAAGGATGTTGTCTTGTTAAGCAAATGCCAGATTGTTATTGAACACTCCACAGGAATAATGAAAGATATAATTTCCAGAGAGAACCTGAAATTATTTGATTGACCTTTATGATTTCTACTCCTTAACACAGACAAAACTGAAAAAAGAAAATCTCCAGATCCAGGTACTACTACAAGCCTTTCAGGCTTTTAATAGGGTGAGGAATAACTAGTCTCGGGAACTGCCTATGACATATACAGATTTTTTAATGAATGACACCCACCTTGATAATAACCCCATCTCAACTCATGCCCACCCAGTAATGCACATGAAGTGCCTTAAAACATGTGACCAAAAAAAAGCTACGTGAACCATGTAGTTAAAACTGTTATCATACAGGTCACTGTATGATAAACTTTTATTTTCTGCTGTCCCATGCCACACCAGACAAAAAGCATTCACCATGTTTACAAACTTATATATTGAAGGACAAAACTCCAAAAATCTCACAGTATTCCACTGAAAAACAGCAGATATGATTGAATACATGAATTACAGCCCATGGTACTGAGGAAAAAAGATGGTTCCTAAGACTCTGACCTTGGGAAGATAGCTACCTATTCCAGCACCTGCCAGTCACTTCAACACCGAGCACTGGAAGGACACACCAGCTAAATGTGAGTTTCTCAGTATTGTGAGGTTCTTCCGAGCACTCCACCCAGCATACAGTCTTGTGGCTAATCCCCACTGTGCCGGAGGAAGGAAACCAGGCTATGGGGAAAAGGAAAAATATTATTTTCTTTACTTTTCTTCACTTTCTCACATGTGACCTGAAGTATATAGCTATTTCAATATAAATATATGACTAAAATATATTTTCAGTATAAATATATGACTAAAAAAGCATTGATTACATCCCTTTCAACTCTGTTTCAAGAATATATGAGTCTCATGTTCAAGCTCTTATTTTGAACACCAAATCACCTATAGTGTGTCATACCATCATTTGTGTAGACTTATCAAGCTTCATCTTGAAACAATTTAGGTCCCCACCACTCCGAAAGGTTACTAAAAATTGTAGACATGTTATGGTTATGAAATTTCTTGTAATTTCCAGGACCAATTTTCCAAACAATTTTATAGTGTTTGGGTTTTTGTTTGTTTGTTTTGTTTTATTTTCCTTTCTTTCAATATTAGAAATGGAAATTTTTCTTGTACTTGGTCTGCTATAGTTTGACTTCTCATTTTTCTTCTGTAACATTTCACCACATTTCTGTTGCACTGGCCCACAAGGTGGTCAAGCTCTATTTTTTAGGGTGGTCCATCAGATTGCACGAAACACAAGGAGCAGGCTATCATTTTCATCATGATCTCTCCCCCAACCAGTGGGCAGAGCCTTCCTTGCATCATTGAGTTGGTGACTAATTGCAATATTAAAAAGCATTGGCCCCAGAATCTTCCTCTGTAGGACATGTCTATTTTCTGATAATTCCTTCTCAGTACAATCCACTGAGGCCTACCCTAAACAGTTCTTTGTCTTCTTTATGATTCTTACATTAAAACTCATCTTCACCTTAGACTGAATTGCTCAGTCTTCATCTTAATCTGAATTTCTCAGGGGCAATCCAATCTGAAATGAGAAACACTGTCTTACTGAGATCTAGTGGCACCAAGTTTGTATACATTCCTACTCCCATCACTTTCCATAAATAGAAGTTTTGTTACTTCTAAGACTAATAGCTCATCTATAAGTTCGTAGGACATTACATTGGTCTTTCCTAGTGAAGAATCACTTGCTGTGTTCCAGCACAGTTTTCCAATGCCTGCCAACATCTAAGATACGCATTACTGCAAAGTGATACAATCCATTACGGTACTTTCACCTAATTCCAAAGTCTGGGGTTTTTTGCCTCAGGAGGTGTAGTTCCACACACTGGTTTTGTGTCATTTAATGAATTATCACTCTGAGCTTCATATGTCTTTCTGTAGCAGATCTTTGTTCATTAACTTCTCACCGTAGAAAGTCCATGATGGCAAAGCTACTCACGGAAAGCTTCAGTCTGGGATGCTCTTACATGGCAATTTCTAACTGAGTTTAGGACTGGTAAATTTTGCATCCTCCAATGTGCTTTCCTCAAAGGGTTTTGTTTCACATACCAACCATAATGTTATCAAGGCCTCTATAAATTAATGGAATTGCAAAGTACACTCCAGCTTCAAATCTGTTTTGTGTACCTCTTGGTAAGAAACATCTCTCTCTCAGATGTTTCATTTCTACAGAGAGCCCAGTATCCTTCAGACTGTAATACAGTTTGAGAGTTGCCTACTTATGACTCAATTAAGTGAAAACTATGAAAACATCAAGTGCTTCAGAACAAGACATTGTTAGAAATAGGACAGTGTGTCTTCCTTTTGCTTGCACTTGTTGGTGAAAACAGAAATTCAAACACTGTCGATATGGTTGATCTGTGAAACAATGGTTGAATCATTTCAGCTGATATTTCACCAAAATGCACCTGATTTCATCCAATATCAGTATGGTTAGTATTTGGCAAAGGTAAAAAGTGATTGAAAGCAGGCTTTGACTGTAGTAAAAAAATAATATTAGCAATGTTTTTTATATAACTGGTATAACTGTTTAGAATCTCAGTCTGCAAATACGATGCATTACTTACAGCAAAATGAAGATAAAAATCTGTGAAATAAACCAGCATTTCAAAAATATTCTTTAGAACTTCTTAGCTTAATCTGCATACATCTGTCCTACTCAGCCCTCTGGAATAGTATATCTATGAAACAGTCT
>VYZV01033187.1:49205-64806 GCA_013401275.1 Pandion haliaetus | reverse complement strand
CTAAAATGTGTGAGCTTGAAATAAGATAATGCCATTTAGATTTCTACTCCATGCTTTATAAGCTGTTGAAAATAGCGTAATTTTGTCAGAAACAGAAAATGAGTCTGTAATGAATGCTATTTTTCAGGAAAACATTGCTAAAAATTTTCAACTTGTTTTCCCTTCTAATACACAGAGAACTGAATTTCATCCAATTTTTTTCCATTGTCATATATACCTAAGCTCAATAGAGTACCAAAATAATTTTTCTATGCCTTTTGCCTGTTTCTCCTTTTGATGGAACAGTGGCATAAAGGAGAGCATCAAGGTGGACAATTTTGAACAATTTATTCGTGACTTCTTGGTTCCTATGAGTTGACTACATGGCATCACAGCATGACTTTTGGGTTGTCGCATATATGCAAGATTAATGGTAATTAGGCATTTTGTAAAGAATGAAAAGTTAAGCAACTCCTTCCCTCCCTTCCACACCACAGTTGGAGCAAAATGGTTGTTCAAGCTTGTTATGCACAATCCTGTTGTTATAGGGAGAACTATTCCATAAGAAGATTAGATATTAGCTTAAGCTGCCTTGGTACAACTGAATAAGCATGAGCCTGCAGATATACAAATGCTAAATCCACTGGCATTATAATTTCCTAAGCATTCAGAAACCTCCAAGCTTTTCTAGATGGTAAAGCACCCTACTACACAGAAGTCTATTTCACAGACATATTAAATCTGTTTATTTTGAACAGAAGCAGCATTGTTCAAGTTAAGTTATAGTGTAATAAACAGATTAGGGCATTAGGCAATACAATTATTAAAAGTGAAAGATCCTCAAAGTGAAGGGAAAGAAATGAATGCCAAATCCTCTATTTCAAACAAAAATGCAATGAAATTTAAATTAAATCTAGCTCAAAATAATTTACCTTTTGGCACCATACATCAGTATTTCAAGTACCAGTTCAGAAAGTAAATAACACTCGAGGCTGAATGAAAAATTACGCTGCCTCTTTTGATTCAGTGTCAGTTTTCATATTTAAAGTAACCTGTAGTCATTTATTTAGGTTACCTTGTTAAAGTATTGTTTGTTACACCAAAGTAGAGACAGGAACTTCCAAGATTTTAACTTGCTCCTGGAAATCTGACTGCATATCATCCTTTTTCTATTGTTTCAATGGCTTATGGCAATTTGACAATAATGCAAATGGCTGTATGTAACATTTTCTTTCACCTGCAAAGGTAAAATTCACACAGAAAAGGTTCATCCACTACCTGTCAGAGTTTAACTAATAGGAGGATAGGTCCTATGCTGGATCTTGACACAGAACTCTTACTGTTACTACACCAATTGCTATTTTAAAGCAAAATCTTGCATCAAAAGTCAAAAAAAGTCAGTGACCCTTCCTGAGTAGAAGGCTTCTTTATTATAATATAAAGCTGAGTATAGCTGTGTTTCTGGCAGTACATATCAGTATTTCCAAACTGAAGTACAAAGCCTGAAGACTAAGCACTTCTAAAATGTCTTTGAAGTGGTTCAATTTTTCATAGGAACAGATTTTTCAGATACTACCAGAAACTGCAGAAACAAGGTTGGGGGTGGGAATGTGGGTTGCTTTCAAAAAGTTATTAAGATCTAGTTATTTATAGTCTCTTTAAATCAAAGGGACTTTATAGCTGCCCTGCTTAGCTTTAGAATATTGTGCCAAATAAAAAATAAACAGTAAATTTTCTTACAGTTAAACACCATTGACCTAAGTTTCTATCACTTTCTAAACTTGACCAATATTAAAAATTGAGTTAAATGTTGAGAAACCATAAAATATTCAGCTTACAGTAAAAGACCTAAACACAAGCAGCTCAGGCATCCTGTTTAAGCTCTTTTAAGAGAATACCATTTGCTGGTAGGTATATGTCTCAAGAATACATACATCCCCATCTTTGGTCAAGAAAGAGCTGAAGAAAGAGCTATCTTTGTGTCAATGGTAGAAGTATCAGACCTTAAGAAACTGAACAAAACAAACTGGTGAATATTCATGGGAAATAAGAACTGGTCATCTCCTAGTAGCACTATTACACAAATGTCTTAGGTATGTGTTCAAACAACATTTTTACTCAAAATAACTCTTTGTTATATTTAGGCTGTATGCCTGTCCTAACAGAAATAGGGGAATATCACAATGTGCTCTTCAGATAGCATGCAAGTCAGAAAACCCAAACACATATGAAAACTTACTGCTCTGGGTTATCTACCATGTACACAGAAGCTTGGCATAAATAAAACATGCTAACAGACTCCAGACTGCAGAAAATGGCCAGGCTTGCGTGTTCTCCTGCTACTATCAGAGACAGAACACTAGACTAGTTGGACCCTTGGTCTCCATCAGGGGCATTTCTTACATTGTTACCTCTGAGTTCAACTTTCAAGTGTTAGATCAAATGGAACATTATCTTCTAGGTTTGAATACTCTGTGGCATTCTATACCACTCAAGTATTTCCAGCACCTTTGAAGGAATACAGTGAATTAATTGATGGTGTTTCAGAAATTTCAGACAAATCTGGGGAATTTAGAGATAATTATAGCAGTATTTTTTTGTTCTTCTATTTTTTTAAAATTTTTATTTTTAGCGAGTTCTTTTCTGGAAGATTTCTATGTGGAGTTTCATTGAACTACTTCTACATTAGGAAGTCAGAGAGCATACTTATCGTTCAAGGATTTGCTGTCCCCAACCTTTCTAATCCAGAGCATCAACACGTACATTTAGCTTCAATTTGCCACCTCTACCTTATCTCGTACATAAAACAGAATACCTGGAACTGAAGAATTAAATATCTCTCTAGTAAGTTGTACTAATTCCTTCTCTTCTTCTGATGCTAGCCCTATGGTTTCACTGCATTTATTCTTCTCTCTACCTCATTGTTCTGCGAGGTGGGAAACTTCTGTCTACTGTCGGCAGTACTATTTGCTCAGAAACACACTGCAGCAGTTACCCACTCACTACTTCAGTTTTCAAAAATGAAGTTTGAGAAGAAAATTAGACATCCAAAGACAATAATATTACTTTGGTCTAGACCCAAATTCCAAAGAGAATACATATTTATACAACAGTTGCAGTTGTTCTCTTAAGATTTGGGGATTTGTTTGTTTGGTTTTTGTAACATCAGCAGTGTTTTACCATGCTATTTAATGAAACACAACTAGCAATATAAAGACCCCTTCAGTGAGAAAGCAGGCTTGGCATAGATATAACTTCTTAATTTAGCTGTCTATGCAATTTGCTGATATGCTATGAGATTCAGTCTGCTACTATGCACTACTCTTTCCCCTCTTGCTTACATGTCTGTCATATCATCTTTCAAAAACAACCTCATTTTTCATAAATCAGGCTGGGTCTACTTGAAATCAGCATTGACTTGTTTGTAAAGAACTAGCTTGCACTGACTTTATTGGTTCACATTTGAATTACCTTTAGACAGTATAAAGGGCAGAATTATGCAGTGTTTAATGCTATCCAAAATGTTGTGTTGTATCTTTCATGTGAGTATTTTATCCCAAATCCTTTACAGGGAAAATCAAGTAGGAAGACTAATATAACTGAACAGAACTGATAAAAGAAACTAAAAGGTTAAGGCAAGGGAGAAAAACTAGCTTGAAAAAAAGGTATCAATTTCAGTGTGCAAGTGTGAAAAAATTTCGGAATATATCCTCTTCCTTTCAGACTGTTGAGCGCTTTCCTTATTCATGGCAGCAACACGTTTTAGCAATAGGACCCACTGGTTTTTGCTAATAACTAAAGATAGAAAGGGGCACGATTTCTTGCCGACTAGTACAACAAGGTCAAGCTCTTCTGAGAAGGTCTTGCTGAATTTAATATACAATCATATTCATGTAGAATTCTAGGAGGGCTACATGGAATTATGAAAGAATTTGAGTACTGTTTTAGCATAATTTCTGAAGGCTTTAATTAGTTTTATCTCTATTAACATTTATAGGGCACCTCAACAAAACGTGGTGATTGTTTCAAGCACATAGTTAGAAATGCAAACTTTGTACCTCGGTGTAATCTTATTTTCTGTGCAATCAATTTTTATTTTGTGTAGCACTTTTACAAGTTTTGCATTCCTTTACCACACTGCCTTGAAAACTTACCAAAAGTAAATGATTCTGTGTCATGGCTAGAGATAGCTGCAGTGGAAAAAGACAAGACTTGTGCTTTAGGACACCAGCTGAAAAGGAAAGCATTTGAGTAGAACACTCCCTAAGAACTGCTTCATTTCATAGGTCTCTACAACACATTATCTTCAGCTTTTTCATTGCCAATTTTCATGGGGATTTGGGCAAAGATTTTCCATATAGTCCTTTACAAGTCCTATGAATCTCTCTCTGTGTAGGCTAAACCCATAAATTTCTTCACATTCCATTAACAGAACATTTCTTCTTGATGTTATTTTGTAGTGCTTTCTAGGCAGGCAGAATTTGGCATTGTCTACTTTTCTTTTACAGCTTACTCTGCATCCCTCTAGTAAAGTTTCACCTCCAAGTCTTACTCATCACATTAATCCACGCTCAAGGAAGAGAGCAGGTCTCTTTTCTAACCAAAAATGACTAGCTTGGTAGACAAGGGGAGAGCAATGGATATTGTCTACTTTAACTTCAGTAAGGCTTTTAACACTGTCTCCCTTAAGATCATCACGTTGACGTACGGGCCGGATGAGCAGACAGCGAGGCAAAAACAACTGAATGGCCAGGCCTAGAGGGTCATGATCAGTGGTGCAAAGCCTAGCTGGATGCCAGTAACTAGCAGTGTACGCCAGGTGGTCAATAGTGGGTTCAGTCCTATTTAACACCTTCACTAATGATCTGGATGATGGGGCAGAGTGTTCCCTCAGCAAGTTTGCAGATGACACAAAACTGGGAGGAGCGGTTGATATGCCAAAGGGTCCTGCTGCCATCCAGAGGGACCTCACCAGCCTGGAGACATGGCCTGACAGGAACATCATGAAGTTCAACAAGAAGGGCACCACTATACGCTGCACATCGATCAGCTGGAAAGCAGCTTGGTAGAAAAGAACACAGGGGTCCCGGTAGGCAACAACCTGCCCATAAGCTAGCAATGCATCCTTGCAGCAAAGAGGGCTAATGGCATCCTGGGCTGCATTAGGAGGAGTGTTGCCAGCAGGATGAGGGAGGTGATCCTTCCCCTCTACCCAGCACTGGTGAGGCCATGCCTGGAGTACTGTGTCCAGTTCTGGGCTCCTCAGTAGAAGGCATGGACGTACTGGAGAGAGTCCAACAAAGGGCCACAAAGATGATGGATTGAAGCATCTCTCCTATGAAGAAAGGCTTAGAGAGCTGGGACTGTTCAGCCTAAGGAAGAGAAGGCTCAGGGGGATCTGATCAATCTATATTCAGAGGGGTGTTCAGTTTTGGGCCCCTCACTACAGGAAAGACATTGACATGCTGGAGTGTATCCAGAGAAGGGCAACAAAGCTGGTGAGGGGCCTGGAGCACAAGTCTTATGAGGTGTGGCTGAGGGAACTGGGGTTTGTTTAGCCTGGAGAAAAGGAGGCTCAGGGGAGACCTTATCGCTCTCTACAACTACCTGAGAGGAGGTTGTAGTGAGGTGGGTGCTGGTCTCTTCTCTCTTCTGTCAGGTGGCTGGTGATAGGATGAGAGGAAATGGCCTCAAGTTGCGGCAAGGGAGGTTTACATTGGATATTGGGAAAAATTTCTTGACTGAAAGGGTTGTTAGGTATTGGAACAGGCTGCCCAGGGAAGTGGTGGAGTCATCATCCCTGGAGGTATTCAAAAAGCATGTAGACAAGGCACTTCAGGCCATGGTTTAGTGGGCATGGTTGATGGTTGGACTCTATGATCTTAAAGGTCTTTTCCAACCTAAATGATTCTATGATCCTATATTAATACCTGAAGTGAGGGTGTAAAGAAGACAGGGTCAGGCTCCTTTCAGTGGTGCCCAGTGACAGACCAAGAGGCAATGGGCACAAACACAGGAGGTTCCCTCTGAACATCAGGAAATGCTTTTTTACTGAGGGTCACTGAGCAACCAGAGAGATTGTGGAGTCTCCATGCTTGGAGATAGATACTAAAAAAACATCTAGATATCATCATGGGCAACAAGCTGAGTTGAGCAGGGGTGTTGGACCAGATGAGCCCAGAGGTCCCCTCCAACATTAAACATTCTGTGATTCTGTGAGTGTGTAAGAGACTTGTGTCACATATGACTGAAGCCCAGTAAAGGTACAGAATGCAACAAAAGTGTTCAAAGAAGAATAAAAACTAAGGTGGCAGCATCCTATACAGAATCCAATTGAAACGTTAATTGCATCAGGCTTAGCTTCAGCTGATGCTATTAATCCTCCACTTAAATGAACATTAAATCCAATAAAATAAAGTTCTTTGCCATGTACTAATACCAACACACTTACTTGTTGGGTAATACACTATTTATGTGCAAGCTTTGCTGATACAAATGCCTTGATACAAACGCTAATATAAGTGTCCTGCTCGGCATAGTCATAGGAAATTGCTAAATGCGTGAAGTATATTGATTTATCTCTTATCACATTGTTTCTCTATTTAGACACAAACAAGGGATCAAGGATCTTTTCTGTTTAAATTAATCTCTACACTTTATAACATTAACAGTATTAGACTGGTTGACAACTCATACTACTGCTATGGACTTCATTATAACTAGAAGAAATTTAGGGCTGAGGAAAATAATAGACAATTATAGATAATAGGTAAAGATAATTTTTCTTTCCCACTTCAAACATCAGAAGCTCTCCCAGCAAAAATTCCTAAGTAAGGATCATGCAGTCACAAGAGATACTCACTGTTAACTCTACATTCTGCTAGTCGATTGAACAGGTAGTTGTGACTAAGGAGTAATTTACACTAGGAAGACAGAAGCATATAAAATGATAAAGCTAATGATAGCCCATTATTCAGAATCCTCCACAAAATCAAGATACAGTTAGCTTCATTTTATGAATCTTTTGCAGTGCTTTTAACAGCACCTGGATAAGGAGCAGATGTATAGATAAAACACTATTCCATAATGCTTTATGATCATAAATCTCATTTGGGTGTTTCCACTCTCATTTAATTTTATATCAGTTCAGGCAACGGGACTACATATTTCCATGAGCTGCATTCCATTCACCAGACAATCTTCAGGATGAAAATACTGTCAGCGTTTGAAAAGTTATTGGTATGACAAGGGTAATTATAATAGTGTTTTATGCTTTGGGGAATCATGTAACATAGCTCTGGTTCACGGGCAGCTGAGAGACTTTAGTTATAATGTATATGGTGGGGTGTGTTATTCTGTATTATTAGTCCTGCATGGCATTGCTAAACAGAAATGGTAGCAAGTCAGGACTAATACAACAGGAACTAGAGTATTTGTAATTCCCTCCTCAACATCTGTTGCATAAAATGTAATTTGCTCATTTGTGCAAGCTGTGCTTCTTTAGAGGCAATCTCCAAATCCTTTTTTGGATGTACCTGCCCCAATTTGTATAATTTGAATGTGGCTCAAAATAGCCTGCATTTCAATTTCACATAATTTGAGAATGCTGCAGCAAGCAATCTGTTTATTTAAAATACATAAAAACCAAATCAACACAGGGGTGTGAGTGACCAGAAAGTCAGAAAGGAAGAATTCAACGAGGGATTGTTTTTTTTTTCTTTTTTCAAGAGGCAGAGCTCTCCGATCACCGGGAAGAATATTAAGGAAAGCAGTTAATATGTAGTTAAAGGAATCGTAATGCACATGAACATATGTTGTTTTACCTAATTTTGATCAACTTAAAAGTAAAAATGTCTTTATTCTTTCAGTTGGGTTTAACGTGCCATCTGGTTTAATTATTCCTTAGGTAGCACACTATAAAGTTAATAGTAACAGTATTGTTAAGCCAATCAGAAAGAACGTTTCTGATGTGATTTTTCACCAAGGATGTTTCTCTTAAACCCATTGACTATGAGGTCAATGTAATAAGCTTTTGCATAAGTATTACGTTACTGCCAGTGCTTGACAGATGTTAGCTCAGAATTCTCACCTCTAGATTGACTCAAATCTGCTTACTCAGTGAAAGAATTTAGTCATAATCTAAAGTGCTTCTTTAATTTAGACTTTCAGGCAAATTTTTAATTTAAAAATTATTTAAATAGTTTTAAAACTTTTGAGAAGGTATGATGACATTAAAAATGCAAGATCTTACAGGATTGTCTGTTAAATGGAAATAAACTGCAGTTTATAAAAGACATGTTGATTAAAGAGTCAAAATACTAAAGTCAATCTCAGTCCTCATTTCAGCAAGGAAAGATATGCCCAGTGAGACTTCTGAAATCCACTGCTTTGATCAACTAGGCAGGTGAAATATGGAGTGTTCATTATTCATTGTAATACCAGAAGGAAGGTAGAGATTTAGGGATTCACTTAAACATCTTTTGAGTTGAAAAGTGATTTCAGGCAGTTTTGCATAATCCCAATTTTAAAGAGTCCTAGTGAAGTTCACCATTCCACTCCTGCTGACTTTATACAGGACCTAATTATTGTTTAAAATCCTAGCCAAAAATTACTTTGCGTTGTTTATCTTCAAAACTATCATTCAAAAAAAAAGAATGCTGTAACAAATTCTTCCAGAACTGAACGTTTTACTATGACCCTAAAAAATTCTGTTTCCCCTGAAGGTGTTTCTGTACTGGGGCAGGGGAGGAAAGGATGCTCGAACAGAATTTCATCTCAACAGACGCGTAAGAAATACTTTATGAAACACACAAACACACAACATACTATTCTGAATTCAGCAAAACAAAGGGGGATTTAGAATACATTATTGGCAGGGGAACATACATACTTCCATTCTCAAATGTAGTATTATGTGCTTTTATTCCCTATTCCAGATTTCAGCTATGTATGTGATAAAGAATGTTACATGATGATCATGAATTAACAGACCAGATACCAGTCATACTGAAAAAAAAAAAATACTAAATCACTTGAAGCAAACAGGTGTTTTCCTGATTCTTAGGCTTTGTTGCCCATTGCAGCTGGATACAATTTATGGCATAATACTGCTATTCTAAATTACACCACCAGTTACAGTGGTGTCTGGTGACCCCATGAAATACAAGAGGCAAACATTAACTTCATTTCTTAACACCCATACTAAATGGAGTTAATGGAAGTCATTTGTGGTTTACTAACTGCCTCCATATCTCATCCAACCCAGGACCCCCTGAGCAGAAAACAGCTGGGAGACAGGAGGGCTTTAGGGACAAGTATATAACCTTGTGCTGTCCTTAGATTTCCCTAGGTATCCATTTACAGCTACTGCTGTGATTATTAGGCTGAATGACTTGATGTAACCAAGTAAATTTGTTCCTATGTTTCAGTATAAATAAAGAACTGAAGTACATAGACTTGTAACACATAAAATGATAAAATAAATGGTATCAGACAACTTTGGGTACTAGAATGTGTTGTATCAACAGAACAAATGTTACCCAAAAGATAGGGACCTCTCCCAGGACTGATTTGGGGAAGTCCTAAGGACAAGGACATAAAAAATTCATGAATAGAAGAGATTACAGCTGTAACTCTAAACTTGAACTTAAAAAGCCTTATCAACCAGTCCAAAGGAGCTAATCAACACATAAGAGATATCAGGAGACAAAGACAGTAATCCATAGGCAATGCCATGATTTTAGCGCAGACTGTTATCAGAAGGGGTAACCTCTCCCTTATCCCAGCCACCTGTTCCTACATGCCCTTCTACCAGCCACAGCACTCAAGGAAGCTATCTGTCTGAAAACCAATTTGACCAAAAGAGGAAGAAGGAGAAAAAAAGAAGAAAAATCAAAAGAAAAATGTGTTGGATGGTGATCATTTCCATAATCTGACTTTCAGTGTGGTAGGAGCTCAAAGTCACAGTGACTCGAAGTGATTGAGAAACACAGGCTCAAGGGCTGTAAAATATTTTTATTTGGATACTGCAGATTGTTCTAATTTTTACCAAGTAAACAAAAGTACCCAGGTATAAGAACATTTAATAAATGTTGCTGGCTGGCTATTCTACTGTATACAATCACTTATACCATGAATCACTGGCAACCAGCACTGGCAGTGGTTTAGAAGCTATTACAGCATCTGTCTTCTGCTTCAAGGGAATGGCAGCTTGTTCACGTTCCACCCTTCTCAAATACAAGTAATATGTGCCTGAAAAGTAACTTACTCATAATCCTTCTCCCTCACTGGCTTGTCCACAAGGGGCATAACCCACAGTCTGGAAAACACAGTATTAGGGGAATCTTCAAGGCCGTAGTTCTGATGAGAAACTGCACAGCTTTGGCACATAATAGCTTAAACTAAAAGTGAGCAGTTGAGTTATAAAATGGACTGGTTGTTGGAAAGGAAAAAAAAAAAAAGGCAGCACAGAAATAAGTTAACAGCTACATACTACCATCTCACACATGCCTAACATTAAGAACAGCAGTATCATTAGACAAACAAAAGTCTGGAAGAGGTCTCTTCAAGTCATCAAATCCAGTGCCTTGCTATCACAGAACCCTACGTATTAAAATCCTTTTTCTAAATCAATTAAATCCCACTTCCACTGAATCCTGACCTAATAATGTCCTTGGTTTGGTTTTTTTTCTGTTGTTTATTCTCCTGATGTACCTTATTATATCTCTTGGTTGTTGTTTGACTACACAAGTCAAGCAAGTTTAAATTTCATTTCTGGAGTGGACACTGCATTCTTCCGAACATCCAGCCACTTTTCCAGCTAGTTCAGTAAGAATTTCCAAATAAAGGGAATTATACATAGCTTTGCTGATGAAGTCTCAACAATCCTGTCTATAGTAACATTAATACTTCTCTATTTCCTAATTCACCTTGGGGTCACACATCTTTTTCACAATGCCAGTAATGATTCATAGCTATCCTGCAACTAACCAACATGCCAAGGATCTCTATTCCTGGTCGATGGTAGATGAGCTCTCATTTTACTGCAGAGATTCATGCTGATAATTAATAAACACATGAGGTACTTCATCTAACTCTAGTTCGCCCCCTTTCTATTACTGAAATCTTCAATATCATCCACTGGTGTTACACTTTTTCTTATGTTCTGACATATCAGTAGGATTTTAAAATGCAAGTTAAATAAGATACTTGCATCCTAAATATATTTGCTTCTTGAAGCATTAGATACAAGGCATTCTTTGATATTATTTAGACCCTTGACTGCAATACAAAATATCCCAGACTCATGTAGTATTGAAATGATGCCATGGTCAAATCATTTGTTCTAAAACAGTGAAACCAGCCAAACAGCAAATTCTACATACAGAGACTACTGCAACAGCTACTTGATTTTATATGTAAAAGAAAATGATTAATGGTTTTCATTTAGTAGGAAACAGCTGCACTCCTAACTTTCCTATCTGGAAAGCAGGAAGAGAATTAGCTGTTTAAAAAATCGTATCATTTTCAGTGAAAAATGGCTTCAACTTTGGGAATAATTGCTGTTGCCAGTACGTTGTTAGAAAATTACCAGCAAAGTAATTGGAAATAAAATGTATTAAGATTCAGAAGATTACTGAATAATTATCAATGTGAAAATGAATTACAAATATCAACTGTTGGCCTGTTCACATGTATCAGCAGTCAAGAGTACACGATTCCTGCTTATAATAAATTCTCCAGTCACTCAGACATTACAGTAGCTACCTAAATGTATCAGAAAGCTGTTGCAAAGGGGACCCTTGAAGTATAAATGGAAAGTAACCACTTAGTCCCTTTCTGTCATTCTCCCTCTTCTATTGCAAGTTCTAAGAATTTGATCAATGAAACAAGAGATCCCGAAATATTATGCTTTTTGCCATAATTTTTCTAAGTGAAGAATTACATACTTGAGCAACAGAAGATGCACAGGGATTCAGTGAAGATTAAGCCTTACCCTACTCTTTCTGCTCCCATGTCAATCAAGCGCAAGAAAATATTGACAGCTTTTCTACCATTTTAATAAGTGTGCTGTTGTTTAGAAAAGGGGTCAAACCAATGATTTTCCTGTAGAGAATCTGAAACAGTATTTTCTAACTAGTGAAGTTATTGTTTTTCTGTAAATGCAGTTACAAGACCTTGATCTTGAATTTTAATGTGCGTGTACAGAAACGTACATCACATTTATTTAGCTCAGAAAGACTGTTTGTTTGATTATGACTGCTGACCAGGTGTTAAAAATACTAAACCATCCAACAGTCTGACACACCAGTGCTGGATATGTTCCCAGCTGCTGGCCAGAATCTGATCACCTTTTTCTAAGCAAGGTGTTCAATAAAGTAGTAAAAACCCCTCCTGTCTAACACCACCTGTCAGCTGGGCTTCAGACCAGGCCACCAGTCTGAGACAGCACCTGTGGCTCTGCTGGATGACCTCCGCATTATAGGGAAAAGGAAGACAGTTACATCAATTCTAACAGACTTGGCAGCTTTGGTATAGCTGATCTCCAAATACTCCTACTTTCATCCCAAAGACAGCTGCACAGGGCAAACAGTAATAGCCTGAAATGACTTGGGTCATTTTTCTCAGACCACAAACACAGGATAGTATGGGCATTTCTTTTCTCTACCATCTTCAGACTCTCACACTGATTGCATTCCTCCTGTTCACTCCTCATTGGGATCTAGATGTAGAGCGCGAGCAGCAGAATGCACACACAGCATTCAGCTCTACCCCGTGCCAAGTGTGAACATAAACTCTGTAAAAAGCTCCTGTTTAAAGAGGAGGCGGTTAAGAACTGAATTCAGGAAAGCCAAAATAATGCTGGAAGCTAACTTTCTCTAGAATCACTCCTATTTACAAAAATGTTTGGTTTTGTGCCACTAAATCGGGGCACAGCTTCAAAGATGTCTTTTCTTCCTCATCTTTGGCTCAGAGGACTATGGCAGCAAAAATATCCCCCTGGCTTTCATCTAAGACTTACTGGGACTTACCTGCTTTTCAGGCATGGGCTGGTCATGGGGAAGTGGTCACTCGTATCTCCAGATTTGCACTGCACGTGTGGAAGGAAGAGGGAACTGTGATTTTATGTGGAAATGAAGCTTCAAATGAGACAAAATTCAAAAGTCCACGCTCAAGAACAGAAAACATCCACTAAGCAATAAAAATGTGTACGAAGTCCAGTTCAAACTTTCAAAGGCCTACACTGGTCCATGAAAGTAACTTCTAATGGCATCACCATTCCAAGAAAACAATTATGTTTGTCATTCTTGACAATGAAGTGTAAGAAACAAAAATTTTATGACAGTATTAGCATCACTGTTATACTAATTCCCACAAGATTAATAGAATAAAATACAAACCCAATTTATTCAGATTAATTTACCCTCAATTTCTTCTTTTACACACAAAATGGAAAGAATTCTATAAATTAATTGAGCTATTTATTCTACAAAAAAGAGAGAGACATATCCTTGTTGGCAGTGTTTTATGAGCCTGAAAGGTAATGGGGCCCATAAAACTCCTTGACATTTGTTTTTGAGCGTCACAAAATTAGAGTCTGTACCTCATAGTTGAAGTGTCAAAAAGACTAGTTTCTTTTGCCCGATCCATCTACCAGCCAACTTTACTGCTTACAAGAATTTGTTTCATAGATTTGTACTCCCTTCTCTTTAAAAAATAATATTTAAGTTTCCCGAGATAGTAAGTCTTTTATCAAAGGCAAAAATAACAGATGTATTATGCCTATCCTGCAAAAAAACATGCCACAACCACTCTTTTTCAATGTTACTGAAAACATACGAAGAAAATGCATTTATGTTTAGAAACATATTCTTCATGGAAAATTGAGCTTCATCTTACATAAATCTGCTGTTTCATATGTACAGAAACTAGTCAGGCAACGGACAGAAAAAATCTACCATGAAATGAGGCTTATGTTGTATATACACGTACTCTAATCAGTACAGACAGAATCACTGTCTAAAAAAGACATTGTAGGAACAAAAGGTACTAATTTCCAGTATTTGTAGAAGTTCCACATAAAGATGAAAAAGTTTTCAAATGTTATAGCACACTGAATCGAACAGGAAACTGAAGCACATCTTAAGTGATACCTCAAAACTACCTTTAGAATCCAGCTGGTTCAAAAAAAAATCTGTATTCTTAATTTCAACAGAAGTAAGATATATAAAGAGTTTGGTAGACATTTTGATAGCATTTGCATGAGTTTCACATATGGAAACTCTTCTTCCTTTATTAGCTTCACTGGCTCAGACAGTCATGCAAATTTCCAATGTGTTGTTTCAACATTAGTCATCTTAAATCCAAGCTCGGGAAAAAAAGAAAGACTGTCTTCTCTTTTCACCATTAATTCTCTTTCATTATCTGCAACTGATTTAAAAAGAGTCTTTTCAACTGTTTACAGACAATAAATCATTCCTCATCTTCTGTGTTTAAACCTGCTCAAATTCCTTTTTCTCAAGAAATAAACATGGTCATTTTCCTGGAATAATACGAACTGTTAATATATGTAGGTTTTAAATGTATCAAGCAACATTCTTTCTGCCTGAATATAGTCCCAATAACAGATACTTTCAAAGTGAAAGAAAATACATTTTTACGGTTATCACTATTGTATTTTATAGAGCTAAGCACTCAAACAGTGGATAAGCCTCCTGGCCAAGAGTCGTGTTAGTATGCACAGCAGCTGAATACGTTAGCCAATACACATCCTATAAGATCTTGACTTTCCTGCCTCTCAGCTAAAATACTACCAATGTTGGGAACTAACATTTTGACAGATTGTAACAGCTGTAATTCCTCTACTATAGCATTTCTTGCATTAAGCAGAGACAGAAGCAGACGCTCTCACTTTCAGCAGGTACAGCTTCCTGACTAGCAGTAATGTTTCAGAGTCAGGTGCCTGTGGAAAAGACGGAGAGACAAGGCTGGACACACAATCCACTACCTGAAAGCAAGCACTCAACCCAACTCTGCTTTCTTTAAATGATTTGCAGCCATAGACACGTCTCATACCCTATAAACGAAAAAAGCTATTTTACAGTCCTAGAAAGAGCTGTTGTTATCAATATTTAAATATTTAGTGCTTTTTATATGATTTTGGAAGAACAACCCACAGAAGAAAAAATATTGCATTTATTTACTGATCAAACTACTCCTAAATGAACAAAAGTACTCCTCTCAAAAATTCCAGACAAGATATAAATTAACCGATGTGATACATTTGTTTCCAATGAAGCAAAACTCAAATGGATGACCAAGAGTATCATATGGTCTTCTCGTATGTGTATCCCGGTGTTTATACATCAATCAACCCTGGGATGTAGGTAAGAGGAAAATCAACCAACACACAAACAAGCCTCAGTGTGAATTCACAAGCTTTCATTTTTTAAAGACAGAATTTTCTCCGACAGTTGTCTGTCACATAGTTGTACCTGATTTGAAAGGCTCTCTGTTGACTTTTAAAGAAATGCTGTCAAAGTCTGTAAATCAAAGTTAAAATCCAACTTCCAATTCTTTTCAACACGTCAGCAAGCAAAAGTCAAAATTTTACTTCCTCTGT
>VYZV01033187.1:38519-49091 GCA_013401275.1 Pandion haliaetus | reverse complement strand
AGTCATGGGACTATCTCTGCTCTTCAGGGAAAAAAAAAAATCAGCAAATTTAGAGATGTGGGAAAAAAATGTTACATTTTAATCAGTTAAGTTCAGCTACAGTGCTACATCCTGAGAATAAATTTATAGAAATACACACTGAGAAGAGTAAACCAGAAAGCAAAATAAGAACATGAAATTAGTTGAAAATGTACTTTAGAAACACTGCTCTTTAACTTTACAGAAGAGCTCTGAAATTTTCATTCCATATGCTTTATGTGACCATCCCTTTCAAAGACCAAAACCAGCTAGCTCTGGTTTAAGTTCTAGCTTCCTGCCACCCACTTTTAAGAGAGCTGTTCCTGTTCCACAACTGGAAAAATGTATATTATCCAGCCAAACATAAGTGTCCTTTGTCACACAGAACATACATGACCCGAGTAACATTAACATGCATCTGAAATTTAGACACCCTTGTCATGACAAATGATGTATACCTATGATATCTACCAGGGCTCTCCCGCATTTTGGCAACTTAAAATCTTTGTTCAAATTACATGCACTGAAACTGAAAGCATATTTTTTCTCAACAGTTCAGTTCTGACCTTTTGTGCATAGTCATGTCTGTTGCTTTAATATACTTTTAAAATAATTTAGAATGACAGAAGAAAAATTAAACTCTAATTTTAAATGTATTACATTCTCTGTGCACTGCCAGTTTACCAAGTTCAAATAAGGTACACACATGCAAGCCTACAGTATGCCATATCACAGAGTTTATAATTGGGCTCAGACAACCTGATGCATGTGGAAGAAAAACAGCCAAGCCCAATTCTCAAATCTCTGCAGATCTAGCAGTTGGGAGAAAAAGTCTCTACACATATATCAAGTTAATTTGTCTGAGAAGTCACTGGCAAACCGTGATTCAGATAGCTGTACTTGTCAGACCTAATAACAGAAAAGCACTTCGGAAAGTGGCAAGACAAACACTAGGGCCAATTCGCCTGACCTTCGATAAGAAAAATAAGAAAGAAAAACTGAAAAAAATAGAAAACTAATATTGGGACTTTATGCCAACATGGAGCACTAAATTCTAAAAGAAGCTCTTAGGAAGGAAATGGACATCCGTTATTACAAGCAATGAAAGGAAAGGCAGTGAAATATATTGGGAATGTGCTCTAATAAGGTAATGTAGGAAATGTTTTCTTGAGTTCTACAATTTTGGTCTTTGATGCAGGGAAAAAAAGCCCTATAAATTTCAGGGAATTATATAAAAAAATGAGATAGGTAGGTGCTTCACTTTATTTTGCATCTGGGCTTATATTAAAATATCAAGAGGAAATGATTACTTTCACTGTGAAATTGAAGATTCTAAAAGATATCCCTTTCCTCTAGAGATTAATTATCTGAGAAAACATTAGGCAATAGTTCTTAGTATTACATATGCTCAATACAATGTCAGTCTTACAAAGTCAATGTAACATTTGTACCAAAGAATATACTGGTTTACCTATATTGCTGTCAAATGTCAAAACAGAAAAACATAAACATTAAGCTGTTTCATAGGAAATGCTTTTGAAATGCCATCAACTCAAGTCTTATATACTGTTTTAAACTAATTCCTTGGAACTGAAATACCTCAAATCCATTTATCCTAATTAAAAGTGGCAGTTCATGCAACTAATCACCCTAGGAGTTCACAGCAGCACTTTACAGAACTCTGCAAAAGCATGGGTAAGGGAGCCCATATAGCACCATAACCTGTTCAAGGGTCTCTTCAGTAAGGCATTCTAAAGACGATTATAGTAGAAAACAATTACAGTTATAGACAGGATTAAGGTAGAGTTCTCTAGTTATACAGGCAGCACAACCAGATTTGGCCAGCTGTTAAGACAAAGAATGTCCATGAAGATATATACCATGGAAAAAGGTGAAAAGCTATTCCTTGAACAAAAACATATTGATAAAAGAATGAGGTATAGAAGGCAACAAATCTCTCCAGATGAAAAGGACTATAAAAAAAGCACTTACACTAAAGCATGTAGAATTGGAGGAACGTCTCACGTTATAAAGCCCAATATCCTACCAAAAATAGCCACATAACATAAACTTTTTTTTCATACATAGCTTTTCACTTCCAGGTGAGGGAGAAGGAAAGGCAGGAGGAGTTGAGGAGGTGGCACTTTAATGCTCAGTGCAATTCATATCTGCTCTTATATTCAATGCAAGCATTTCTAGTCATCTTTGCCCCTGCAGCTTCATATATATGTACACATTGTTTACCTTTATACCTTTTCATACCTAAATCAGTAGTAGATGAAGGTGATTCAAATGTTTTAATCACACTATAAAAGCTTGCACAGTGCAAATGTGTTTAATATTGTTTCGCACAGAAGACGCTTAAAAAATGAGAAAAAGGATGGTAAAGCTGATAGCCTTTGGTGCACTCATCTAAAATTCACCTAGTTTTCAACTTCTGGGGGAAAGACAGCATTTTTAGAGTGCCCAGAGTGTGAAAATACTGGCAATGAAACTGGAGAATTTACAGTAAGACAAAACACATTGCAAAAAATGTTCAGGATACAAGCTGTTTGCAAAGATGTCTTCAGAAGATCCCAGTAATTTATGCCAACTACATCCCTCAATTTGTACAAATCTTTTGCTGCGTAGTTCAGTGTCTTGACCTACAGTCTTAATGAATCTGTATCACAAGACTAGCTTTCTGTGTTTTTTCTTCCCTACAAAAATACTGAACCAGTGACTTGGCATTAAACATTTAAATATGAAGCGTGGGCCTTGAAAATAAAATAAGCAACATTCTAAAGATGCTGTAATGAAGAACTGGATTAATGTGATAACATATATGTTAAAATCTTAGCAAGTTGTCTAATCTGCTTTATAGTCAAAAAAGACAAGCACTTCTGCAGCACAATTTACCTCAAACTACATCACGTATCTAAAACAGGTCACGTGAACTGCACTGTAAAAATGTCTGTATTTCCATTGACTTTAAAAGGAGATTATGGTAAATAAAGATGACTATACTTCAGAAATCTACAGTAAGGAAAGACCAGTCCTGTTCAGATGGAATTGAAACTATTTGTCAGCCATTTCTTTTAACCCATCAGGATCTGAGTTCCAGAACATATAAGTTTGGCTTTTTTCTAGCTGGAGCTGGTAACTTAAAAGGAAAACATCTGTGAAAATTCTTTAAAACAGTATCTTAAAAGAATCATTATTCAAGGTATTAGGATATACAAAGATATATTAGGTAAAATGCCTTATAGCAGGTAATTTCAGGGATAGTACTACCTTTAAGTAAAGTTCAGTGAGAACAACTTTTAAAGCCCCTCAGTTTTATTTTAAATATTGATGCGTTTTTTACTGAGCACATATATACACAAACACATATATCCTCTCATCTTAAAATGAATGTTCAATAAAGCACTACTGACAGTATATACTGAAAAAGCTCTGGAACACCCTCCTGATACTTTCCAGTAAAATGTTCTTGATGATTAACTCAGATTATTATATTAGTTCAATTCAGAAAATAATTTTATATTTTTATGATTCAAGGCTAGATACAGAAGTACTTTGGAATTCGTTCACTATACAAAAAATAATAGAAAAAACCTCACATTTCTTTTAGGTTGCACAGAAGAAAAGTGTCTATCCAAGGTGTATCTAAATACAAAGTCCACTTTGGTTCATAAAAATCAGAAACTGGTGAACCCTTTTAGTAACACCAGAGAATGCTATCAGTAATAGGTAATGTCTCACAATATCTGTTACATTCATATTTAGTTTAATACAAAGCAGAAGAACAATGTCATGGAATGGTTTGCATTGGAAGGGACCTTTAAATATCATCTAGTCCAACCCTGCTGCCATGGGCAGGGACACCTTCCACTAGACCAGGTTGCTCAAAGCCCCATCCAACCTGGCCTTGAACACTTTCAGGGATGGGGCATCCACAGCTTCGCTGGGCAACCTGTTCCAGTGTCTCACCACCCTCACAGTAAAGAATTTCTTCCTTATGTCTAATCTGAATCTACCCTCTTTCAGTTTAAAACCATTGACCCTTGTCCTGTCATTACAGACCTTGGTAAAACATCTTTCTCCATTTTTCTTATAAGGCCCCTTTTAGTATTGAAAGCCCACAAAAAGGTCTCCCCAGAGCCTTCTCTTTTCAAGGCTGAACAATCCCAACTCTCAGCCTGTCCTCATAGGAGAGGTCTTCCAGCCCCCTATCAGTTTTGTGGGCCTCGTCTGGATCTGCCAGAAGTCACTGTTCCCACAGCATTTCAACATTTCTGCTTGCAATTGAACCATTTAATGAAAACTGCAAAAGCTTAGCTTAAATCCACTTCTATCTATCATCTGGCTAAGCTGTTCTGCAAAAATTTGCACTGGTGTATTTCAGTGGTGTATTGTGTTTCTGTGGCAAGCTTTTGGTAACAGGGGTGGGGTGGGGGGGTTTAGAGGGGTGGCTTCTGATGAGAAGCTGCTAGAAGCTTCCCCTTTGTCTGACAGAGCCAATACCAGCCAACTCTAAGACAGACCTGCCACCGGCCAAGGCCAAGCCAATCAGCAATAGTGGTAGCGCCTCTGGGATAACATATTTAAGAAGGGAAAAAAGTTATGGGACACAGTAATGGCAGCTGAAGAGAGGAGTAAGAACATGTAAGAGAAACAACCCTGCAGACACCAAGGTCAGTGAAGAAGGAAGGGGAGGAGGTGCTCCAGGCACTGGAGCAGAGACTCCCCTGCAGCCACTGCGGAAGACCATGGTGAGGCAGGCTGTCCCCCTGCAGCCCATGAAGGTCCACAGAAGAGCAGATATCCACCTGCAGTCCATGGAGGACCCCACACCGGAACAGGTAGGTGCCCAAAGGAGGCTGTGACCCTGTGGGAAGCCCACGCTGGAGCAAGCTCCTGGCAGGACCTGTGAACCCATGGAGAAAGGAGCCCATGGAACAGGTTTTCTGGCAGGACTTGTGACCCCGCAGGGGACCCACACTGGAGCAGTTCGTGAAGAACTTCAGCCCATGGGAAGGGACCCACATTGGAGAAGTTCATGGAGGACTGTCTCCTGTGGGAGGGACCCCACACTGGAGCAGGGGAAGAGTGTGATGAGTCCTGCCCCTGAGGAGGGTGAAGCGGCAGAAACAACATGTGAGGAACTGACCATAACCCCCATTTCCCATCCCCCTGCACCACTGAGGGGGCTAGGTAGAGAATGCGGGAGTGAAGCTGTGCCTGGGAAGAAGGGAGGGGTGGAGGGAAGGTGTTTTGAGATTTGGTTTTATTTCTCATTACCCTACACTGGTTGATTGGCAATAAATTAAGTTCCATTTTCCCCAAGTCGAGTCTGTTTTGCCCATGATGGTAAATGGTTAAGTGATCTCTCCCTGTCCTTATCTTGACCCACGAGCCCTTTGTTATATTTTCTCTCCCCTGTCCAGCTGAGGGCGGGAGTGATAGAATGGCTTTGGTGGGCACCTGGCATCCAGCCAGGGTCAAGCCACCACAAGTGGAAAAATTAAATATTCTGCTAAAAGGGATACTGACATCTGAGAGTATCAAAAGTGATATAGGCATTTGGGGTTAACATCAGTGTATCTATCATCTCTCAGAACACATTTCTCAACATCAGAGTTCTAAGATCAAAAAAAAAAAAAAAANNTTAAAAAAAAAAAAAAAAAAAAAAAGAAAAAAAAAAAAGAGTTCTAAGAGCAAAGGTAAAAGCCACCATAAATTAAACTATGACTAACAAGAACACAATAATACTTTTCAATAGACTTCAGAAAGCAAAATTCCTTTTTCGAATGTAGTAATTTCTCATTTCTGTAAGAATTAAGGACCTTTCTCTCAGATTATGCAGCTCTGTCAGCTAACAGAACCAGCAGGTTCTACCGCTGTGCTTGAGTACAGTCAGTCACTACAATTCTTCTCTACTACGGATGAAAAATCAGGAATCAGTCCAACCAACATAACTTGCAATTTGAAATGTTACCAATCTCCAAGGCATTCTGCTCTGGGTTTTTATTCAGTTTTTGGTACAGAAAGTAAAAACAGAGCACATCTGTTAACAATGTTCTGGAATTAACCTCCACAGAAAACAAGACCAGAGACAGTCCCAGTTCTGAACCTTCAAAACACCAAACCGAACAATGGGGTCATAGCTCAAATTGCTACTTTCAGTCACAGGCATAGACAGAAGGAAGCTTTATTTTGCCAGGTATGTGATCCTAAAAATATCATAAGATCCCGCCCTGTTAAAACACTCTCCTGTCGGAAGAGCAGGAGATGCCAGTGGTGTAGGGCTCTTAAAGCCAAGGGTCAGCTGAAAGCAAGTGTTCACTCAGGCTGCAAGAGAATAAGGCAGAGAACATCAAAACTAAAAATAAGTCATACCAACCTACAGCCTTGAATGGAATTGCAACCACAGGAAAAATAGTAGCTAGAGGTCTCCCTAGATATAGTTCATTGTTTCTCCAACAGCAGCATATTGTTTGGCAAAATAAATAACAGTTTGTTCTAGAGAAGTAACTTCCTTATTGCTGTACTGGGCCACAGGCACTTAAAGGAGGTGCTAGGAGATGCAAAACCAGGGATGAGATTGAGTAACTAGCTGTTACCTGGGAAAGAACCAAAGGGGCTGTTGCACAGAGACTCCTTTGAAAAATGGTCAGTTATACTCCTCATTCCAGAGCTAGAGATACTTTCCTGTTATCTGAGAGCAATCAAGTGTTTGAAGAAAGGTGTCCAAAGAAGCAGTCCATCCAGAGATCAAAGTAAGACACAGGCTACAAAGTCTTTAGGAGATCAATAGATCATCATCACATGAATGCAAAACCCTCTACCATTATGCTTATGATTCCTGTATTGTAGCCAAAGTCCATTTATTGAAAAACATGCACAAAATCTTTGAAATAAACCTCTACACCAAAAATATTGGAAAATATAGTCTAGATACGGTTCATATATTTTCAAATAGTCACCGCATAACAATTTCCTATTTGCAGGGCTGACATAAAAGCATATCCATGAAGAGATGACTTCCAAAAACATCTAAAATACACAATTTTGCCAGCCATCTGTGCAAAAAGCAGCGTAACTTCCCTTTAAACAGAAAAAAAAAAAAAAAAACTAAACAAATCCCCATCCCAAGAGCAGAACAACACACCTGGTCAAATATGAGCCTAAGCATGAAAACATTCTGGTTTGAATTTAGCAACAAAGAATATGCAGAGAAGGAAGACTGAGGTTAATCAATGTTATCTAGATTTGACTATGTATTTGACACTTCTGTACATAGTTCAGTATCCAAGTGCATTTTTGAGTTATTCACAACATTGAAGGCATACCTCTAATAAACATTATCTGGCATGCCAGATGCTGGACTACCTGTCGATGGAGGGGTTCACATAATAGCTTTATGGTTAGTGCACTCACTAAGAAAGCAATAAATTACATCTAAAAACAGAGATTTCATACCCCCAGCTTCTAGCAGAGAAAAATGAGTGGGGAAATACCCATTCATCAGGCTAATCTCACTGAAGGATTTACCACTACTTCTTCAATGGAGTCACTAAGCAGAGTGAGAGATTAACAGGACCCCAATAAAAGAAGATACAATCTACCCATATTTACACTTAGCCAGAGCAGTGGGGCTCTACTCATGCTCCCAATACTGTTTTCATAGTATATGGTAAGAACAACACAGTACATTGCATAAACAGAGGTAGGAAAAAAAAAAGTCTAAGAGGTCTCAATCTCTCTCCCATCAGCCAAAAGACATGGAATACTCCTCTGCCATAGATTTAATTGAAAATATCCATTTCTTTCTAGTTCCTCCTCCCTACCTGGTTCCCATTATATCCATCTATATCAGTGGTTGCACTTGCAATGAAAGTAAGTTACCAGAATGCAAATATATTTGAGAAATTATAAATGGTGCTCACTTAGCCTTAAAGGGTTGAATTCATCATTAAAAGCAGTAAGAAGACATTTCTTATGTTGATGCCAACATCTTCTCTGTAATACATCATCTGGACAGACTACAACACAACTGGTGAGACAATCTCAATGTCAGTTTGGTACTCATTGACAGGTAGTATGTTGTAGAGGCCATTAAGTTTAAAGCACCAGTTTCAATTAAAAAATGGACCTTCTTAAAAAGGAGCAGCTGGGATGTTATATAAAGAAACAAAATTTTAATACCTTGCTTATTTAATGTCATAAAAGCATGATTTTTCATTTCTATACACAAAATAGGCTGAAAAAAAAGTTTGAATAATAACAGTTGCTCTGTATGTCACATTTATTCTATGTGCAGTTTGGGAAAAATACAAACACAGTAATTCTTGCAGAAAATGTAATAAAATTACAGATCAGTTGGACAGATTAAAAAAAAAAATCTGTCTTCTTCATTTTTAAAACTCAGAGAAAGTGATCTGTTTTATACAGGATCATTAACAGAAGCTGTAGGCCTTCATTCAGAGGTGACTTGTTTGCATACAACATAAATCAGAAGTGACCATTTATCATCTAGCATCCATGATGACATGGTAGCTCCTGTTGGAGAGGTGTCCAGGTGACAGTTGCAGCTAATTGCCATCCCTGCTGGCAGTCTCAAATAGTGTAAGGGAACAATAAGACCTAGAGACCACAGTAGCCTGTGTCTTCTGGACAAAAAGCAATTCCAGAACAGGATGATGAACAGGTATTTCTCAAACGAGCAGTATCCACCCCAATGTGTAGCAACAGGATCTCAATTTAAGGTCAGGTAAATATAATATTTGTCATGGGAATTATCTGTATTTTGCATGGTACCATGCAAAATCTTTTGAGACACTTCTTTTATTTATGCAAAGGGCTTGATTTTTCTTCTCAACAAATTCCACAGATTTAAATGGTACACTGCAGAATCAGTCATTTAATATAACCTACCAGTATTTCATCATTACAATGCTCTTATTTTGTATTCTGCAAGCAAAAAATATAATGAATTAGGAGAACATTTCCTCTTTCCATTTCTTATTACAGTGAAAGAACTTACATATACAATGCAGATCTGTAGAGTTATGGGAAATATTTTGCATTTTGGAGTTTTGGATTTCCTTTTTCTTTCTGCCAGAACTATCACTATTTAGTCAGCATAAATACTGGGCTTCTTATTGTTCTCTTCCATACGCAATATTTAAAACAAGAAGGTGAACTTTGCAGGTACCATTCAGTTTTGGTGGTTCCTTTCAAAAAACCCATTTGCTTGCCCTTAGAAGTATTACCTTAACAAAACAGCAAAACCTTTAACACCACGGGGGGTCTAATGTTCTATTCCATATGCTTACAAAATAGTATAAAATAAGGAAAGCCAAAAGCTCATAACATCCACAACTTTGCTAAAGCTGAATCATATCTTGTTTAAAAAGTCACCATTTACATCTAAAAAGTACCTCAGTATTTACAGCAAGGCCAACAGAATAAATGCATTAAAAAATAATTCTGAATCAAAACCATGTTATTTAGGTTCCTGATGTAGCATGCAGCTGTGATACCACAGAAAAATTCCTTAATTTGAACAAACTTTCTAACACGGAAAAATGCAAATCCCAGTCACGAAGGAGGAAAAAGAACAACTCTACAACATAAAAAACAGTAACTTGAAGAATTCATTGTAGATACTTCTCTCTGGTCTACTACTGTTCATTAAACAAGTATGCAGAAAGCATGTCTGGGATCCAAAATGTCACAACTCCTGTAATTCTGAAGTGCCATTGAAGGTGGTCACCCTCTACCAGGATAGCCTTCTGAGACTGTTTTTACATTTACTGATGCTTCTGTTAAATAAATTAACTCCTTGGTAGACACACCAAGGACCATAAACAGCCTATTTCTACTACTTCATTTTTGCCTTCTCCTGTTGAGAACCTACCAAATCAGACCATTTTTCTTCAGTTGGAGAATATTACATTATATTTATCACTATAGCAACTAACCTAATTGATTTGATGCAGGTTTCTCTTCCACCATAGGATGGAGCCACTATCCCTAAGTATAATCTAAACATTTAAGTAAGAAAAAAAGATCAGTTTATCATTTTACCACATCAAAGAAAATGTAATTGGGCTTCAGAAATTAAAGGATAAATAAAAGTCTAATGATCTGTACATATACATCCAGAACACGCTTTGTAAATATGCTTATCTGTCAAGTGGAACTCAGAGTATGGTGTTTAGTGGTTGTTCCCAGTAATAGGGCTGATTATTGTACAACAAATACACTCCCAGAAACAAAGATTCAGAAAGTAATTAGGGGAAGAGGAAGCACCATTCATAGAACTGATTCAGGAATAAGCTTTGTCAGACTTAACAGACTAAAAATGAAAATAAGCAAGGTAGATCAAAAGTTTTATTTATAGTGCTATAAAAAAAAATAGAAAAATGGATATATTTCTGATTTTTTTTTTTTTTGGAGCTGCAGGGTTTGATGTAAACATAGTAAAATGATACACTGAGAGATAATCACATACAAGGTTCCTGTAATTAGTTTAAGAATGTGTTCACCTTTGTTGGTTTTTTACAG
>VYZV01033187.1:24862-35303 GCA_013401275.1 Pandion haliaetus | reverse complement strand
GGGGGAGGGGGAGGAGGGGGACGGCGGTCACGCCCACAGGTGAAGAGCGCACGGAGCGGTCCTTCCCCCGGTGTCGCGCCACCTGCGCGTCCCCGCCGGACGAGCGCTCCCGCCCCCCGGACGAACATCGCCCCCGCACCTGCCCGGGGCCGGCGGCGCCTAGCCCCGCTCCTTCGCTCACCTCCCCCGGTCCGACGCTGCGACGGGCGGGTTTAAGCCTTGGCGGTGGGGAGGGAGGGCTCCCCCCCCGCAGCGGCCGCTCCCTGCCTTGCCGGGGATGGGGGGCGGGGCGGGCGGAGCCGCGGGGCGCTGCAGGGGTAGAGCGGGCTCCGGCCCCCAGCGTCTCCCCGCGGCCTTCCGCGGAGAGGCGGCGCGGCGGGGCCGCCGGGCGGGGAAGAGAAGGGGAAGGGAGGAGAGGCGGCGCCCGGCCGGAGCCCCCTCGGGCAGGCTTTGGTCTTGGCCGAGACGGAGAGTGGCGGACGGAGAGGGGGCCCAGGGGCCCCTTCCCGTCCCCTCACCTGCACGGTGCGGCTCGAAGTCTCCGCCGTGTGTTCTGCCTAGACACGGCCATAGGTGTTAATGGCAACATTCCTCCTCCTCTATTTATTCATCTGCTGTCCTCACAGGGGCTGTTGGCGCGAGATTTCTGTCGCTGTTGTGGCAGGGACACACCGATGTGAAACCCGATTTGGAGGGCTCCGGTTCACATGTGTGCCACTTGCCTTTATGGTAATAATAAAAAACAAGTGGTTTAAGAGGGACCAGGTAGTTGAGCTTTTCCACTCGGAGTCTCCATAGCAATGTCCTCAAATTAATATTTTAAGTTCTGCAGAAGGTAGTCACATTCTGAGTACAGGTGGGATTGGCAGACCAGAAGAGGAGCTTGGTCATAAAAGGTCCCAGTCATCTCCTCCTGTGTTTTGCCTGCATAGTGAAAATACCATGAAAAAGTAGATGCATATTCCTTCAGTAGCCCCAGGTTTGTCTGATTGTTTGCCACTTAAACAGTTGGACTTAAAATTC
Organism: Pandion haliaetus; assembly: GCA_013401275.1. Classification (NCBI taxonomy): domain Eukaryota; kingdom Metazoa; phylum Chordata; class Aves; order Accipitriformes; family Pandionidae; genus Pandion; species Pandion haliaetus. Next base: position 34,280 of record VYZV01033187.1, on the reverse strand, counting down.
TATGTGAATTATGCGTTATTTGCAAGACAGGACTATAGGGCCTTTTTTAGTACAGCTGCACTTAACTAGATACTTGGAACTAAGTTCAGTTTTGCACTATGAGGACATCGTCATTGTAATCTCTTTGATTTCAGATCTGATTTTCCACCCGAGTAGTTTGCATCCTGAACTGGTGGGGCAGTAGGCTGATGTATTCCAGTATGCTTCACAGAGGTGAACCTTTAGCTATCATTTGGGTACATGCACAACATACCCTTCCAAGATGTGACTTTCCCTTATTTTCAGTGGGAATTTCTTTTCTATTACATTTAAAAACTAGAATAGAGCATGACTCAAGCATTAAGGGAACATGCCAAGTTTTATTCTTCTCCCCCACATCATTTGAAAGAGCATTTTATTATTATTTTGTATTTAGAGACTAAATCTTTGTAACACCTTCTATCCCTGACTTAGACACTAAATTTTCTTCGTAAGTCAATATAAATTCCAAGGCTCCTTTTGTATCCTGAAGTACTAGTTCAATTTGATGTTGTAAAGTACTACTGCATAATGAGTTTTTTTTTTTTAAGATAGGACTTGCAAATTTCCTATTCTCAGAACAAAGGTAAATAAGTATTAAGTAACAAAAATGCCTCAGCATGATGTGCTGCTGTTCATTGCAATTCCAGGACTAACATGTGAATTAAGCAGTTTTCTGTAGGTATGGAAAGAAATTTGATTTCCATTACAGCTGCGACTATTGAATGTAGAGTTGGATAACATATCTTAACTATTACTAAAAAGAAAAAGCACGAGTATCTTGACGAGATATATAGTATGATGTATAGATTAAGAGACTTTAAAGCCACAAGGGATAGCTTCAACAGTATATAGGCTACTGTACCTTTCAGTATAGTCCATAGTAAATCTTATAGTTTACCCATTAAGTTGTGGTTATAGCAGAGAATTTCCCTTGGAAATACATCCAGCTTTCAGTCTGAGGAGTGGGAGTCATGATTACTGTTCACCTAAATAAAGCCTGAAGCTTGATGCAGAAACTAAAGTATTGCTTTGCTAGTTCTGAAAACTGACATTGTTCACTTGAGACCAGGCTAATTCTCGTGTCAGAGAACTGCTCAGTTACTCAGAAAGTAAGCTACCACTCACAGACAACAAGAACCACCGAGCTGGGGCCTTTGTGTTTCTATCTACATCTACCTGTAATAGTTTTACGTAAGGCATTTTATATGAAGAAAGATTTTCAAACATTACATCCTGATTTGATTGTCATAGACAAGATAAGACTTAAAATCACTCTTTTAAAATGTAATTTTAGATCACTGCTGATTTATTCTGTAGGTGTATGTTGATCCCCAGTAATGGCCTGGCTTTTCTACACTGTCTTATATTGAAAAGTACCTCACCCTAGAGTGACGCTACTCACAGAGCAAAACCCTACTCAATGAAAAAGTGGTAGAATGTGATCTTAAATTCATTTGCTTGCCTCTTTCTTGACATGTCCCCTTCACATTGATTTTCAAGGAAAATATGTGAAGACTCTGTCTTTAATGCCTCCCTCATCTCCCAAGAAATTCCCAGTATTCAGACCTTTGTGAGTGCAGAGATGTAGAAACAATGATTAAACTCATGGACAGATGTCTGAAAGCAGACAAGAAAATAGAAACCCAAGTTAAAGGCTGTATATCAAAGTGAAATAAGCTTGTCAGAAATCATATTTATTCCCATACAATCAAAGACACAGATCTCTTATTCTGCCATTGCTGTTGGAAGAGTTAATACCTACAAGGAAATTAAAATAATATTTAAGCTATTTATTAAGATAGGTTGTGCCATTGCTCCGACTGAAATTGCAAGCAAAATGTTTCTATTGTCTAGAAACAGGCCTAGTTTGAAGCCTGTTGTATGCCATATCTATGTGTCAGACAGTTTGTCCATGATGTTTATACGCACCGCTGCTTTCTGCTAGGATGTCAGACCAGTAAAGCCTGTGCAGTGATGCTGACCTCTATTACAGGTGCAGCCTACAGAGGATAAATCCTAATGTTTATTTAGCATCAAGCATGTACATGGTAGAAGGAAGGTACCATTCTTTAGATTTTTACAGAGACCTTCCGTTCTTTTTGAGTTTGCTTATTTAATTTGAAAAGAGAACATTTAAGTAAGAAGGGGGTAAATTCTATGGCAGTACATTGTTTCAGCGTTCTTTATAAAGAATTATAAACCAATAGTATTCAAGCCAGCAATTGAGTTTTGTGTCTAGATAAAGTAAAATGCTTCAGTTGATTCTAAATGTTGATTTTAAGGAAAGAATGATTTCTGAATGGACGTTGTTGTTTAGATCTCTTAATTTTGAGATAAATATGAGCAAAATAGATGTAAAAGAATAGCATCATTAAAAACTTTTTTTTTTTTACAATGTTAAAGGCATGGATTACATACAAAAGCTGTGTAACATCAGCTTGTTTAATCACAACAGAATTTTCAGAGGAAGAGCAGTGGAGATTAATACTAAGAAAGTAAGCTCTTCAACTTTATTTAACCATTTACATTTTAACCATTTACATTTATAACGAACTAGTTAAAAGACTGTATGTCATTTTATGACAATCCATAGCACCTCTTTAACAACCACAGCAAGTATCAGGAAAAGAATTGCAATTTTCTTCCATGTTCCTTGAGAAGAAGGGATCAGTAGAGAGCAGTCAGGTGATACAGATTCATGGTTAAAGAAAAACAAAACTTTTACTTAGATTTTGTGAGAAGATTTGCTATCTTTGTATTTACTGATCCTAGGCGGTATTTGAAAAAATAGGTTTGAATTAGACACATAGCTCAGAGATTTTTTTAATACCTTGTTTAGTGCACATAATATTGACCATCTATTTAATAGGGAAGGTTTTGCTATTAGTTTGCATTAAGCAGAAAATTACTGTATTTGTGAGAAAGAAAGAGGAAGGGAGACAGAGTGTGTAGATGCATGCTGATTTCATTGTCAAATTATAATTTAGAGAGTGAGTTCAGTCCTTCAATAACAGAAATCATATTTGAGTCTAAATGGCAGAGAATTGCATATATCTGAAACTGTGGGATCAGGAACGTAGTTGTCACCCAGTATTTCAGTAACAGTTATGTATTTACACAGTACTTTAAGAATTAATACAGATAGGTTTTGATACACGTTCATGGAACAGGCTTTTTTTCAAGGCCAGTAACAATAAGGTCCTTAAGAACTGTCCACAATTCTCTTAATGCACAGTCAAAATATTTAGAGGGAAGCTGTTGACCATTCAGTGACCCAAGCTAAGCCATGTTGCTTTATTGCATTGTATCATCGATGTGCCAGGGGCTCTCACCAATGACTGCTTTTGTTGGTTATTACAAACCTATAGCTATGATGTGTTGCTCATAGACCGTGCCTTTTCACTAATCTCCTTTCTGTAACAGATTCAAGCTACCAGTTAGTAGTGGTTTTTTTCTAGGCATTATTAATTTAGATGGGATTTTTTCTAACTCTAACTGCCTGCTAATGACATTATAAATATAGGTCGATATAGATATAGTTTGAAAAGCTGTATGTGTTTTTGATTTAACACAAAAGCTTTCATAAGTTGTGGGAAATCCTTACCCTGTAAAACAAAATACATAAAGTTGTTCACTGATGGCTACGTTAACCTATCCAATTATTTGCAAAGCCAATCATAAAAAAAGCAAGAGAGTGACAGTGGAAATACACTGCCAATACAAAACATTTTTATACCTGTCTGTAAAACAGATGTGTTTTCACAACATCCACATTATCATTCTGACCAAATATTATTTATAGACTTTACACTAAAATGCAGAAAAAGCATGAAGGAGAAACACTTAAAGATGCATTTTAATTCCACTTTGTGGCAAAGGCAAGTCTGCAGTTTGTATCAAAAATTGGCACCAATATAATATCCTATCAAAATGTGTCTGCCTTTTTTCAAGAAATCCTAGCTATAGATGACCAAGAGATTAAATGAACTTTTATAAAATTACTGCATTCTCACTTAGATCCTTAAAATATTGAGATTAAAAAAGACCACTTTACTGTTGATATGCAAGAAGCCCAAATATCAAAACTAAGGTTGGGTTATAATAAACTACAGCTCTTCGTAGCACGTACTAATAAAATGTTTATTTTTATGATGTGGGTGTGTAAGATTGTTTCTTTGCACTGAAATGCCTACAACTGATGTGATAGATAAGTATGTTTCTGTCACTTAGCAACCCTCACTTGTTCGGAAAAAAAAAGTTTGGGGTATCTGGAATGCTATTATTGAAAGTGTCTGGAGTTTAGCAAATTACCGAATCATTCAGAAGTGAGTCATTACCTGAGCTACAGTGATGCACTATACCAGATTTGACAGCAAGAACAGAAATAACTAACTTGCATACATGGATAATTTAGGAAGGTGAGTTATTTTAAAAAATTAGGAGAGAACTCAGAACACGAAACAGAAACAAACCTGAAGTAAATCCAAATATGGCAAATTACTTTCATTACAGTAAATAGATAAAGAATAAGAGGGATATGAAATCATAACTATGAGAAAAATTCTGTCTGGCAGATTACATAAATTATTAATCAGATCTGTTGTGGGTTAGGTCTAGTTTCATTTTGTATATTCAAGTGAAAGGGACACTGAATTCAGTACCTGTTCCAAAGTGTCCAGAAAACACCTGCTTTTGATACATAACCAATAACATACGCAATTGTTTTATGATAGATTTAAAGCAAAGAAAGAATAAACAACTTGTTTGGGAATTTATTCCATTTTGTCTTCTTTTGCTCTGATTTCCTTTTATTAGTTTTCCTTCAATGATATATCACAATTTGATAACTTACACATCATACAGGTGTTAAGAAGTGTGCAGTCACAAAGACATCATTTTTTTTTGTCACTCGTGGTCTTTTTCAGTCCTGTATCAGTTAGTTTCCCTGCACTGAGTTCTCTAGGAGAGAGAAATCCAGGTATCCTATACATGTCTGTATATATGCTCAGCAACTACCCATTTGAGAGAAAAAGCGTTACTGCAGGTCTGGCAACTGTGTGATCCTGTCTTTCAGGGAGTGTGCTCCGAAGCCACCTATGGATTTACTATGTAAATCATTATTTCCGTTGACATTTTAACATGCACCAGAGAGGTAAGGGCATATGTGGCTAACTGTCTTCTTGGTGTTTTCTGGAAATCTCACCACTTCTTCACAAACCTTGCTGTAGGAGGAGAAACAGGTGGTATGGTCTGGAGGTCGAGCACAGGGTTACGTTCTGAGAGCTGACTTCTGTTACTAACAAAGGCAATAAATTTTCTGAGCAGCTCTTTGACAATTATTTCAATGTCTCTTGTTGCCTTAGTTTCTGCTGGAACCATGAATAGTAAATGGTTTTTCTGTAAATATCTAGAGCTTTTTGATGAAAAGTTCTGTTTGAAGGTGCGGCAAGGCACAAACATTTTACAAATGTATTGTTAGGAACTTACCTCAATGATAGGAAAGTGAGTGCTGTTGTGCTCTGCCTAAGCTGGTACTTGAATTGTTAAATTCACCATTCAGCAATGTGGTTGATCAGTGAATAGTAGGAGATTTCCCCAGGGAAAAAAAAAAAAAAAAAAAAAACCACCAACCAAAACCCAACCTTGACAAACTAAGCAAAGCTGCAGATTTAAAAGCTAAAATTTTCATCTAGAGCTGATAAGACTTACAATGTGGTTTGTTTGCATTCTCCCATTTGCCAGTTCAACTATTGGCTCTTTAGAGTAGAATGAAATGCTGTTTCTAGTATCATTATGCTGCCTGTCAGAAAGCAGCTAACTTTGTGTAACCAGGAAATCCCTCAAACAACTCGTCACCTTCCTGAGTGGAAATTAGAAACTATTGGTTTACTGTAAATCATAGTGTACAAACTGCAGCCTATGAACACGGTGGACTTTTTTTGAGAAGCAGACAAGCTGTTTCTTGAATGACACGCTGAGGAGCAGACAAGGGTTGAAATTTCCAGTGGCTTTTCTGGTCAGCTGAAATGCACGGTTTGTCATCAAACACATTCTGTTTCCATCTTCTAAAACAGGATTTTAGATGTAGGGTAGGAGAAGGAAGGGTACTCAAAGTTAGAATGGACAACAGTAAATTACAAAAAGTACCAATTACATTTTCTTTGGAAGGCTTCTAAGGTGGGTGAGTGATTTACCAGAGTTCTTCCTGGTAAAATCATTTTTCCTTTGGGATTTTTGGCGTTGGGGGGGCAGTGCGAGGAAGTGCAAGAGGTCGTGGGGTGGCAGGAAATTCTTAATTATGGAAAGGCTGTTTTTTCATAAGGCAGTGGGCCTATTTGATTCTGAAGGTGTCATCTCCATGTGCATCCTGCAAAATTATGTCCATGCTGAAGGATGGCTTTGGATAAAATGTTTGTCTCTCACAGAACACTAAGTTCATGAAGTACAAAAATGGGACGTGCAGTCCTGCACGTGCAGAGGAATAACCCCATGCATCAGTATGGACTGCGGGCCAACTGTCTGGAAAGCAGCTTTGCAGCAAAGGGCCTGGGAGTCCTGGCAGACATCAAGATGACCAAGAGCCAGCAATGTGCTCTTACAGCAAAGAAAGCCAGCAGCCTCCTGGGTTGCATTAGTCAGAGTGTTGCCAGCACATCGAGGGAGGTGATCCTTCCCCTCTACTCAGCGCTGGTGAGACACATCTGGAGAGCTCTGTCCCATGCTGGACTGCCACAAGAGGTAGTACAAGAGAGTACAAGAGAGTCATGTCCATCTCTCTCTCCAGTACAAGAGAGAGACATACTGGACACTGTGCAGCAAAGGGCCAAGAGGGTGATTAAGGAATTAGACCATCTGTTGTACAAGGGCAGGCTGAGAGAACTGGGGCTGTTTATCTTCAAAAAGAGAATGGGGAGGGGGAAAGGGGGATGTCTTATCAATAGGTCCTGATGGGGGGGAGACAGTCTCTTCTCGGTAATATACAGTGAAAGGAAAAGATGCACAATTCAAAATACAGGAAAATCCACTTAAAAAAAATATTTTACTCTGAGGGTGATCATACACTGGAACAGGTTGTGCAGTGACACTGTGCAGTCACCATCCTTGGGGATACTCAAAACCTGTCTGCACAAGGTTCTGAGCAGCCTGGTGTAATTGAGCCTGCTTTGAGCAGGGAGTTTGGACTAGACAATTTCCAGAGGTCTTTACCAACTTCAACTATTCTTTAAAAAGTAATTGAATAATGCTAAATAAAAAAAAAAGTTAAAAAAATTGGGCAATAAGAGTTAGATGCTATCTTGCCTCTTTTTAAGGTAATTGACTATTATCTAAGACTTTGAGTAACATTTGTGCTTTCAGACAGCATGATGAGGGCTAGGTATCTCAGCACAGAATCTGACCATAAAGTCAGCAAATGGGTGCAGCTTAAGAAATAACTGGTAGATTTTGAGTGCTGGTCTCTTCTGTCAGGTGGCTGGTGATAGGACGAGAGGAAATGGCCTCAAGTTGCACCAGGGGAGGTTTAGATTAAATATTAGGAAAAATTTCTTGACTGAAAGGGTTGTCAGGCATTGGAACAGGCTGCCCAGGGAAGTGGTGGAGTCACCATCCCTGGAGGCATTCAAAAAGCATGTAGACAATGCACTTCAGGCCATGGTTTAGTGGGCACAGTTGATGGTTGGACTGGATGATCTTAAAGGTCTTTTCCAACCTAAATGATTCTATGATAGCCACTTGAAAAAGCTGAGGGCGAGGGTAACTCCTGTCCCCTCCTTAGGACTCTCAGTGGTTTTCTATCCATCCGGGTCTTTATCCCAGATACTACTCCTGAAAGTTGTCACCTGTAATCCTTTCTTCTAACCAAGTATTGTGTTTAGAGGAGAATGAAGTGGTGGTGATAGGACAGATGCCACACCATGTCCTCGAGGCATCCTAGTCATTACAACATTTGTTCAGCATGTATGGGAGCTCAGTTCGGTTCTCTTCTCTGCCATGGGCAAATCTGCATCAATCAATGGTTCTATAATGGGGCACTTACAATCCCCTTGTTGAAACAGTGTCACTGTACATATAATAAATCAAGACTTACAGGGCAGAAGGAGAAAGTATAAAAGTGAAACTGATTCTGTAGATAACTATTTATGTGGGTACTCACCTTGAGAGGTGACCAATCTTTTCTTGCCTGATCCCAGGACAGTTTCTGCAATTTTAACAATGACTGTATAATGTGCTTAATTAGGAAAAAGACAGGCCATTGAAGAAGATTGATATCACAAAACTTTGATTTACTTGTCCTTAGCTTCCATGCCTTGTCTGAGGATTGGATAATACCTAGTGTTAAGTATGTAACTTTCATGGCAAATTTGTTATCACATTGCATATAATGATATAATCCATTGCATTGACTTTCTGACATTGAATCAGTTTCCAGCCAACACACAGCTATTTTTTTTTTTTTTTTTCTGAATAGTTACTTCTAGGACAGGTTTCGTTAAATGAACCAAAAATAAAATTGTTACATTAGTATTCACAACAATGTTTTCTGACAAGATCAAAGAAATGTTACAATTAATACACTGTTATTCACTCCTCTGAACTCCTTCTTTAGACTCACATTCTTCTTCTTCCTACCCAGACACCAAATTTGTTTCTCTTTTAGTAATACAGACACTTAAAGAGGAAAGTGAGGTTACTGGAAAGAATAATTTTCTTACAAATAATAATTTTCAGCTGTCCAAAACTTTTTTGTCTTCTCCCCTACACCTTCATTTTTTACACTTCAAAATCTGTAAGTTTCAAAATGAGAAGTCGGATGCTTCTTCACTGCATTTGGAATTATTGCAATCCAAATTAAGTAGTATTATGTAGTGTTCATGTCTAGTAGTTCTGCATATAAGCTGTACTTGCATATAAACTTGTGGTTTCGGTTTCAGCCCAGCCAGTAACAAAGCACCAAGCAGCCTCTCGCTCACTCCCCACCCCCGCGCCTGGCCATGTTGGGATGAGGAGAAAATCCAAAGGCAGGCTCATGGGTCGAGACAAGGACTGGGAGGGATCACTCCCCACTTATGGTCACGGGCAAAAGACAGGCTCAACTTGAGGAAGAAACAAAATCAATTTAATTTACTACCAATCAAATCAAAACAAGGAAATTGGGAAGTAAAACCAGACCTCAGAACACCTTCCCCCCACCCCTCCCACCTTCCCAGCTCAGCTCCATTCCCGGTTCTTTCTACCTCCTCCCCATGGCGGCACAGGGGAACAGGGGATGGGGGTTGAGTCAGCTCGCCACACCTTGTCTCTGCCGCTCCTTCCTCCTCAGAGGGAGGATTCCTCACTCGTCCCCTGCTCCACCGTGGGGTCCCTCCCATGGTAGACAGTCCTTCACCAACTTCTCCAA
>VYZV01033187.1:7466-24545 GCA_013401275.1 Pandion haliaetus | reverse complement strand
TGCAGACCCCTCCCCTGCTACCAAAAAAAAAAAAAACCCCGCCACACAAACCCACAACAAAACTACACTTGCTCTTTACACAGCACCCATACCTAATGTTGGAGCCTCCATGGGGAGCAGGGACATGCACACACTGCTCTGCCACACCTGTGGCCCTGTACCACTGCTGGCAGTCCTAATGGGGACCCTCCCACCTCTGCCTCACCTTGGTGGGGTCCGGGGTTTTCAAAGCAGGACTTGGTGGGGATGAGGGGTGGGAACCTGGCATGGTGGCAGAAAGGCATGGCAGAGTCAACTGCCTGTGGAACCTGCACATGTTGTGGTGGCAGCTGGCTGGCTGGATGTAGGAAGCTCTGGAAGACTATGCTTTGTGAATCTTGCCCAGAGGGGTTGTGTTGTTCTCCATCTGTGGAGATACCCAAAACTCAGTTGGACATGGCCCTGGGCAACCTGCTGTAGCTCACCCTGCTTGAGCAGAGGGGTTGGACCATATGTTGTGGAAAGGTCCCTTCCAGCCTAAACCTGTGATTCTGTGATTCCATGAATAAACAGCGTTACCTTTCTTCATTGTAGAAATGTATGTTGGATCGTATTGAAACCTGTTGAATATACAGCAGTATAAGTAGGGAGACAGAATGGCTCAGCTGTGCATGTTAACATTTGATTCACAAGGCTTTAATAAGTGATAATTCCCCAAGTGTACAGCTCATTAGAACTGGTTCATCGGTACCGTAGAAAGGCCTCTATGCCTAGGGCAACTTGGTTCTGTCTCCTGTTGGGCACACTAATAAAAGGCTGGGAATATTGATTTTGCGGGTCTCTGAGACATCGCTTTGTTGCTCCCCTATGGAGCTTCATTGCCTCCATCATGCCAATATCCTGCAATACTATCTCCAGTTGAATAGAACTGCTTTGTGTTTGGAATAGGGTGAGCCACACAGTCTGTTAATCCAATTTTAGGTACTGGACTGAAAAAATGGTCTGCAAAATTTTAAAAATAATTGAGCTTAAAATGAGGAAACAATATACTTGTTTACAAGACCATTAATGAATATTTTAATTCATTTTTATTGTTGCACTGAGGTTAGCAGGACAATAAAAATGGAAGCCAAACACATTACTGTGTCATCATGAATTAAGGCAATCAGCAGAATTCCTTGATAATTTGCCAGCCCTCATCGTTAGGGGCTTCTCTGATACACATTCCACAATGGATTTTTAAATCTCATCAGCAGTGTGAGCCATCTTTGTCAGGCAGGATGGACCTTAACAATGTCTTTATTTATTAATCTGGACATAGCATGAAACGAACATGACACTTCAAGTCTGCTGTGAATATCTGTATGTCCATAGACTCTTTTTCAAACACGCTAAGTATTGGCATCTGGTATGACACAAACTTTCAGTTATCTGTGTTGCTTAAAATTGTACAGAACGGTTCCCTTATTCACCCCAAAAAACACCTGCTATAACCAGAATGCCCTCTCACACACAAAAATCCCTGTGCTTTATACCTGATCTACACAATATTTTAAGCAAGTCATAAGAAGCATTGGCTTTGAGAAAAGATTGAGTAAAAATCTTACACATTTTAAAATGCTGCTCTGAGAAGTTTTGAGGTATGAGAAGTGTACAGGTTTTGACTGATCTGGATGTTCTTCAAACTTCAGAAGTGATAAAAATTAGAGGAAAAGGAATTTTTTTGGACAGGACATTTCAATGATGTCTTCATAGGTGATTTCTCCTGCCTTATGATTAACTGTGGTGCTGGATGAAGCCTTTCTACACAGTATTCTTTCCTTTCTTCTTGTCAGTTTTAGTTCCAATATAATTTTAAGAGATAGCTTTTGAATCATTAGACTTTCCACCTAATTGCAAAGCCATTATAGGCTTAATATTGCAAGAGCTGAGCCTGTCAATGCATACATTTCTTTTAGTTTAATTGCAATCCATCCACCTTAGCATCTTTCTAAGCTACTTTTAAACTTAGATAACATTCTTTATGAGATTTCCCATAAACTAAAATGTCATTCTCGGAAACTGTGATACTTTCCAAATGTTGCAGAATCATACACGTTTTTTCTAAGGTGATTCTGATGACAAATGGGAAGCAAAAGAGTAGGTGTCTTTTAAATAATGTCATAATAAGTTGTCGTCTTGTCTCAGGAAGATCTGGTGAGAATAATTTTGACATAACATTTTTCATCAGCAAATGTTGAAACCAAAGATTTTCACAGAAACGTGTATCTTTTCAATAAAAGTTTCATAATGAAGATTTTTTGTCAGGTCCGGGAGAGAATTTCTAATCAAATCCTGACAAATTGAGATACACCTACCTCTGTGGTTAGTGCAAGTTAGGAGACCTAGGTTTAAATCTCCTTCTCTGAGCTACAGCATGTAGCTGAGCCTGGGCCTAGCACTTTAAAAGTGACTGTCTTCAGTGCTTGAATGCTGGATCTGGGGCTAAATCTCTCTCAGTCTCCCTTAATATCTCTTGAGAACTTTCTGAATATCTTAGGTTTTTTCCCCTACATGGAGGTAAAACAAATTAAAATTTGACAACTATGTTTACTAAAATAAAATTATATTGTTTTCAGGTCAGTCTACTTGTTAGAGTGCAGAAGAAGGTGCTGTTTGGATGTATTTAGATAGGAAGACTCATACTGTACCTTTGGAGCTCTACTTAGAGCTTCAGGTCACAGCTCTGTGTTGAATCATAACACATAATTCTCCTTGATTTAAGTGGAATTATCTCTATGGGTACAGGTAGAAAGCTTGAGCATTTCTGTTCATAAGCATTCACAAAGAAAAAAAACTTTAGTCTTAATACTAAAAAATTATTTGCATGTGTCATTTAAGTAGACAATTTTATGCACACTTTATACAGCAATACAAATTCTCTGCTTACAATACTATGCTAGTTCCATCTAGGGTAGATTTTAGTTTCTAACATTCCATGTCACAATAATATAAAACAAATTAGATCAGTCAAGCAATTAACCAAATAGTTGTGGACTTTAAGTCCTCAAGTAGGTTCTAAATAATGAAGAGTGTTAACATTGCTGATAGCTACTGTTACAACAGTGGACTAAGAACACAAGCTACACAATATCATTTCTTCTAAATTAATCTGAGGCACTCAAAATTGTGTGAGATGACTACAGCTGTCCAGTGGGCAACTGTACACATAAAATTATCAGGAGATACATGACTTGAACATAACGTTTGTGAAACATCTTGGTTATTGGGAATGAATTACTAAAATTAGCTATTTACAATGAAATTAACAACATACTATGTGAAAGCCAAATTATTTATATTTTTTATAATTAAAATAAGCTGTGATATGATAATAATAGGTAGTGCTCTTTACTTTTTCATATACGAAAATAAGTAGAGCTTCTTGACAACTAGCTTTTTTTAATGTATTATGGCTGAATGGGAATTGACTAGCAGTAATTGAGATCTGTACATTCTGAAGCCTGGGTTACTGAAATAAGGAAAAAGGTGGTTTAGTGTAAAACTGTAACCTTATTAATTACTACTTAGCAGCCATCCATCCCAGGATCACTGAATTGCGGTAGGCAAATCCTTGTTTAGCCTCCCAATTTTCACTAAGGCTTTACAGTTCTGCATCTGCACGTGACCTGAATTGCCCTACTTTGGACAAGCACCTATCTTCTGCCTGTACCCTTTTGGAACTCATGATCTGACAGAGTCACATCAGGGTTCAGATGGGCTAAGTAATCTCACAGCATATCAAATACACAGTATCAGAAGAACTATTACAAAGTGTAATCATGTCTGCATTTTCTCACTTCTACCTTTCAAATTCTCCCCCATCCCACTGTGGGGCAGTGAGCGAGTGGCTGTGTGGTGCTTAGGTGCCAGCTGGAGTTAAACCATGATACTGGACTAGACACTGCCTGTCAGTCCACTCACTATATTCATGATTGCATGGGAAGGAAGGAGGCAAGAAGGAAGGCAAAAAAGAGGAAAGAAGAATGAACCAAGTGAAAAATTTTCTTCTAAGACACTGGCAGCTGTCTGTTAGATTCTGCTGAGACTCTAAAGTGAATTTACATGAAGTCATGAATTCAACTTTATTTATTTGAGCACTTAGTAGGATTACAACTTTCACTACAGATTGCAGCATCCATTTGAACGTGAGTGTTCAATGGCCCTTGATTATGTTGGTTGTGCCTGTGCTTCTGTGAAAGAACACAATGCCATAGTGGCCGTATCGTATTTCTTTCTTCCCTTCCACCTGTATAAATGGCAGCTGGTGAGTTTGCTCATAAAATTGACTGGTCAGTGACTGAACAATTGGCTTGCTTCAGCTTGGTGCTAACTAGTTTTGTGCCTGCTTGGCCCAGGAAAATCTGCATGTTCTAGAGAGAGTATTTATTTGCACTTGTGGCTCTACTTTTAGGTTCACAGTTCACTTGTAGGTAGGCCAGATAATGAAGATGGTCTTTGGATATCCATACCTACTCTGCCTGAGAAACTACAACAGTTGTCAGTACTGAACAAATCTTCAATGTTTTTTCCAGTCACCCATTTCTTGACTTTGAATGTTTTCATGTAGAAGGTGTCAGATCCTCTCCATTTCTCATAGTATGTGATAAAAAAAATTTGGAAGGGATGTTTCCCTAAGGAGAAGAGAATGTTCTTCTAGAAACATGTCAGTCAAGCCAAATTCAGAGGGGGTTGTCTGGCCTAAAGACTGAGACCCAATTCAAGACTCACAGGGTAGAGAGCAGACTGGGATTTTGCATTTAGGATTCCTTTAGTTTATTTTGTGACTAACTTGGTTGTAATGTGTAACTATAAAGAGTTCATTGATAAGAAAAATTGTTGTTAAACCTGTATTTATAACCAAGGAGCTAGAGCTCCCTATAGCCCAGTGTCGTATGGTGGACAGAAACTAGGAATATGTCTAAGGAACTGGGAAGGACTGGTATGAGTGGGCAGCATATGGGCTGTACTGTGTTATTAGGTCAGAAACAAGGTCCACACCCCTGTGGCCATTTAATAGACTCAGAACATTGGGAGGTTATTATTCAGATCAAGAGGGCATGGAAATACATGGTTGGCTTCAGTCAAAACAGGTGTTTATTCAGTAAGTGGAACTGGAACACCTTCTCAAAGAAGTGATGTTTGCTTTTTAAAAGTTTGCTTTGATTTTCTGTAGAGTCACATAAATCCATCTCTGCAGGGATTTCACTTTTCAATAGTTTTTGCTGTTCTAATATGATGCTCACTTCACGCTTCCAACTCAAATGTTAGAAAGAGAGTGTTTGACTTTGACTTTTTCTATGATACCAAGGGTGGCAGGAAATGGCCCACTGCTATTATACAATCAATTGAATGGGTAGCTGCAGGGTGTTGGCATACCACAGCTTGTGGCAATGCTGACAAAGAAACAACACACACAGTGGCTGTCTTGGAAAATGAACAAATGAGAGAGAAAGAAATGACCCAGAAGGGCATATAACATTTAATTTGTAAATAGGATCTTACAGCACAGGCTGTATTGTTAGACACTTGTTTTCTTGTACAACATACTCTGAAGCACCATGAAAACCTGCCCTGCTATTCTTGTTCTGAATTGTTCCATTCTAGATGCTCTTTTTAGGCCAAAGGTCCAAAAAGTATGTTCTGCATATTATTCACATATGTCTGCACTTGCTAGTAAACGCACAGGCATAACAACTGGCTGGCTTTCTGCCGGAGCCCAAGCAAACACTATCTAATGCACTAGCTGTCAAATAGCACACCATGGGGGATATGCAAAGTGACAATCTGCCACACTGGCTTCTGGCTCCTCCCTCGTCATGCCAAACACCTTTTACAGGTGTCCAGACTCTTCCTTGTAGAAAAGGAGCCTGGATGACTATAATTGCAGGCACATATGAGAAATGAGACATGAAACAGCAACCATCTGTGGCACAGTTGTACACATAACTTTTTTGATAGTATTTTGTTTGCTAAAACCCAGTACCGAAGTTGCTATGAAAAGGCTCAAGAACCTTCATCTTCTGGTTAATAGTCATATTACAAGATAATAGGCAAGAAAGAAGGAAAATGGAAAGAAAAATATCATGTAATTGAATAGACTGGGTTAACCTGGGAAGGTTGAAAGATATGATAAAGAGAAGGAAGAAATGGAATGCAAGAGTACAGCTCTTAGGATAATGAATATAATTTGTTCAAACTCCATTATGTTTTGTTTCCCCTAGAAAGGGGAACTCTGGGTGAAATGTTGCTCCAATCAACAGCAATAACTCTTTAAGAAAAAAAGATCAGATTACAATTTAAATCCTATTAATATAACATTTCTATATTATTACTTACAATAGTTGAGCAGTTGTAGCTCAATAGCAAAGACAATCACCAGATGCATGTATACTCTCAGAGCATGTAGGCTGAACAGTTCAGTGGAAGGCAGTATTTTTTCTTTGTTGTTATTTACTGAATATTGTTTTATATTCTCACACCTAAGTACAAGTAACTTCTTGAGAATGAAACTAACTAATCAAGAGAGGTGACTGAGAACATATTTGTTTGCCTCCTTCTCCCAAATGTTCTTCAGAGGAGTGTGTTATGGTTTTGTGTGGCGCGGTTTTCCTTGGTGGCAGGGGAGGGGGGGCTGCAGAGGCGGCCCCTTTAAGAAGTTGCTGGAAGAATTTGCCGCCCCAAAATGTCGGATAAAGATAAAGAATTCGCCGCCCCAAAATGTCGGATGCACGCGCCAAAATGTCGGACCCGTCTCTAGGCGGGGAGTGACGGTGGTAACGCCTCTGGGAAAACATATTGAAGGAGGGGAACCGGTACTGTGGGGGTGGGGAAACCTGAGAGGAACATCGCTGCCGGTACTGGAGTCATGGAAGTGGAGGGGGAGGAGGAGGCACCTGAGGAGGCTGATGGCCCTGCAGCCCATGGGGGTGAACAGTGGAGCGGAGGCTCCAGAAGGTGGCCGTAACCCCATGGTAAAAACCGCGCTGAAGCAGTGTGTGACTGGAGAGCAGCCCGCGGAAAGGACCCACGCCAGGGGAGTTCAGGAAGAACTGAAGCCCGCAGAAAGGATCCGCGCCAGGGAAGTTTGTGAGGAACTGCAGCCCACGGAAAGGAGCCACGTTGGAGAAGTTCGTGAAGGACTGTCTCCCGTGGGAGGGACCCCACGGTGGAGCAGAGAACTAGTGAGGAATCTTCCCCCTGAGGAAAGAAGCGGCTTCGTGGTGCTTTGTTACCGACTGAGCTGACCTGAAACCACGACAGAGTGTAATGTACTCTATTGATTCTGAAGACTAGCAAAGGTAAAGTTAGTTTTGTAAGAAGCCCTCTAACAGAAGGCAATTTCCTTTCTTGACACTCTGAAGTCTGCTATTCCATTGAGATTCATGCCCAGGAAACCATCATATTGTTACTCATTCTTTTTTCTGGTCACTGTGTGGCTACTTCACCTACTTTGGCACAAATCAGAGCAGCTACATTATGAGCAGAATTTCATTATATAGTCAACAGAGAGCACTAGACACTGCTCAGGGCCAGTTCAGAATGCTTAAAATTAATTAAATTGGCATTCAACTAGTCACTATAATCAATGGAGACTAGGGCACAGGTTTCATCATCCTTCCTTTAACACTGGTGAGTTCAACAGGGAACTAAATATTCTTTCTTTTGATTGCAAAGGTAGCCCACCTGTGACTAGATCAGACATTATAGACATGTAAACGTAGATGAGGTGGACTTCTAAACCTATGTCTTTCCTCAGCTCAGACAAGCCATAGTCATACATTAGCTCCTGAATTTGCAGCCAGGGGAGCCCACATTAATATACCCAGGCCTGACTACATGGATCAGTGTAGGAGACAGCTTTGATCTGTCTGCAGCTGTTCCCATGCTAAAGAGTTTTAATTTCTCCTTTAGCAAAGGCTTTGATTGCTATCACATCCCACAACACCCATCCATTCTGGTATTCATTGAGCATAGAAGCACAGTGAGAGTTACAAAATCCAGGTCCAGGAAGAGCAGAAATAATAATTGCACTGGGGAAGTGGTATTTGTGGGGACACAATAACCCTGTTCTGCAGATCTGTTTGAGAATTTCAGTCTGTCTCATGTCTAAATTCTCAGAGACTTACTCTTTTTCTGGTGCAGTTTGCAGAATTCAGGTTTGGTCCATACCAATAGTTGAACAACCACATGGACTTTGGATGCAATTAAAATCTTTTAATGAATTTAAGTGCTTTATTGGGAGTGAAAATTGCAGTTAATATTCATGTATCAGTAGAATTGATAAGAAATGATTGTCCTTAAAACCTTAGTTCATGTGTTGTCTCTTCTGGGGGACTGTGAGAGACTGAAATAGTTAATGTCTCAAACATTGTGGTAGGGCAAATTCTGCTTAACGATGAACTTTGCATAACAACAAACTCTGCTTAGCAAAGAATCACAGGTGAAAAGAAGCTGATCAGCACCCATCAGCAGCAGGAGGGGGCAGGCAGACCAGAGGGTGTGCAGCTCCCTGTTCTAATATGCTGAGCAAGGCAGCTCACCATGCATGGCCAAAGATCATGTCTGCAGAAAAAGAGAAGTTACTCCCCAAAAGACCCCCAAGCCCATGGACCTATTTCCCAAAGGCTCACAAACTGCTCATGACACCTAATTAGCCTAATGCATTCGAGTTCCCACCTGAAGGAGGGGCAATGATGATAAAAGGACACAAACTGAAGCCCCACATGCACAAGCCCACCGGAACTGGACCCCTCAGCTGGCTGGACCCAGGAGTGGTGAAATCTTTCTCTTCTCTCTCTCTATTTTTTTTTTTTTTTTTCCGTAATCCCTACACCTCATCCCTTTAGACATAAAGCATTGACCAAGTCTGGGATGAGGAGCGGATCCAGCCACCCCCAGGCTCCTCTCTGAGAGGGAGTCTAGAAAGCAAGGGGGTCTGCTCTGAACCTTGTGACTCAACAGGAGGGATCTCCTTATTGTCTTCCGTGAACTGATTCCCAAATAAGCAAGGCCTGTAGTGTATGTTTGGTGATGTATGGTTAGCACGTTACACAGTTTACTGATATAGTTTCATGCCAATTTTTGTTGTGAGCATGCTAATTTTTGTGGTGAGCATGCTAATTCTTGTTGTAAGCAAAAAAAAGTTGAGTTTTGTGAGTTAAAGAATCACTGGTGTCTTTTCACCTTAATCCTGACCTGATACCTGAATCCAGGGAATCAGTGACCCTGAGTTGTTGTCCAGAGAAATTGGGATGTGACAGGGGCATATAAAGTCCAAAACCCATATGTAGTTCCTAGTGAAGTACCAACAGTAACTGCTGGTCCTACTTGGAACTACTAACCATGGAAAGAAAATTAAAAAGCTTCTATCCTCTTGTTTTGTTTTCCTGAGGTGATGTAAAAAATAGTTCCATGAACATTTTGACCACATTGTTCTCATTGGAAATCTGTTCCAGAATCTCATCTGAATTGAATTTGCAATCTCGACATATTAATGGCAAGTCTATATTTAACTACTTATACCTAAGCAGTTTAAAAGAAGTTGTTTTTCCTCATTTTTTACCTCTACCTCATATTTAGAAAGGGTAAGACTGTCTCATCTCAGCCTTAACTGAGCCATGTTTATATATAATGCCATTTTAACTGTCTGTCCAATTAGGAGGCTTTGCCAGTTGAGATCACAGTGGTGTGAACTATTGTAAAAGTTTTTATTTCCATTAATGCTGATCCTAATTATAGGCCTGTGGTATGTTTAGAGCATGATGATAGGGCACATGAAATATTTGCCAATGAAAAGCCACTGTTGACTGTAGTGTACTTTAGACCCTAAACTTCATTATTAGCTATAAGTAAAAATGTTGGAAGTGATGTTCAGAACTAAGTTACCCCACTTTGGAATACAAGATAAATTATCTAAATGTGTGTTATGGGTTTGTGTGGTGTGGGTTTTTTGGTAGCGGGCAAGGGGTCTGCAGGGGTGGCTCCTGTGAGAAGCTTCTGGAAGGTCCCCCGGCTCCAAGTCGGACCCGCCTCTGGCCCAGGCCGACCCAGTCAGTGATGGTGGTTGTGCCTCTGGGAGAACAGATTTAAGGAGGGAGCCTGCAGTGAGCAGGGGGATTGGAATGTGAGAGGAACCCCTCTGCAGATACCGAGGTCAGTGAAGAAGGAGGGGGAGGAGGGGCGCCTGAGGAGGCTGATGGCCCTGCAGCCCGTGGTGAGACGGCAGGCTGTCCCCCTGCAGCCCATGNGAGGGATCCCATGGTGGAGCAGGGGACGAGTGAGGAGTCCTCCCCCGAGGATGAAGGAGCGGCAGAGACGATGTGTGGGGAGCTGACCTCAACCCCCATCCGCTGTTCCCCTGTGCCGCTGCGGGGAGGAGGGAGAGAGAACTGGGAAGGGAGTTGAGCCAGGAACGAGGGAGAGGTGAGGGGAAGGTGTTTTTAAGATTTGTTTTTACTTCTCATGATCCTTGTTTTGCTTTGATTGGTAGTAAATTAAAATGATTTTGTTTCTTCATCAAGTTGAGCCTGTCTTTTGCCCATGATCATAAGTGGGGAGTGATTCCTCCCAGTCCTTATCTCAACCCACGAGCCTGCCTTTATATTTTCTCCTCATCCCACCGTGGCCAGGGGTGAGTGGGGGAGTAAGCGAGTGGCTGTGTGATGCTTTGTTACTGGCTGGGCTGTAGCCACGACATGGTGAAAGGCACATATGAACTAGAATAAATCTGAAAAAGGGATAGCTCTGACTTGCTGGAAGTCCAGTCAAGTCATCACAGGCCTTCATCTTCCTGTTCGCATGAATTTCACAAGGCTGTTATCCAGTTTCCCTAAAACGTCAATGCTGATTTAAGTGCGACTTTAGAAGGTTTACCTTTCTACACACACACTTATCATGCTTCTGCCTACTCTGCTGATACATGTAAGAATCTGTGTGGATGTAACATGCAGGCCAACAAGACATGAGGTTTGAGTTAAGTACAGTGGAACCTAGATAGCATACTCACACTCCATTTTGTAAAAAAAATGCGTTGTTGGATCTGACCTGCTTTTTAAAGCACCTTGAAACGTAAGTGATGTTAGCTTTTGTGTGGTGCTCAGATCTCCTGAAGATTAGACAACCACATACCTGTATTGGGGTCTGTTTTAAGGAGGCAAACCAATATAAATATTTCCTCCTTATTCACTGATTTTGTTGTTATTGCATGAAGTGAAAATAATTGGGGTTGAGAACACTGTTATAGACGAGTTGTTTGAAATCTTTGCTTTGAGAACTTTGTCTCTGTGTAAAAAGAAGGAACACAAACCCTCATGAGATTTGTGATTGCATGTGTGCATTATGTTAGAGTGCCACAAGGAGTGGCAGCTGCCTGGAGCCAGGTACCAGGATATACAGAGGATCCCCGTGGGCCTCACCAGTCAGGGCCTGTTCCCTGGCCACCAGCCAGGGAGCAGGGCAGGCTAGGAGGGCAGCTGGGGGCAGCCCCTGGCACCATCAGGAACCTCTCCAGGAATGGGGACATCAGCCTCTGGGGGCCCAGCCTCAGCAGGGCCAGGGCCAGGGCCAGGGCCAGAGCCCTGCTGTGTTGGAGCTGGAGAGCCATACTCCTACAGCATCACTGGGACAGAGACTGGCAGCTCTGGGCCGAGCTGAAATGGGGACCTGGGCCATGGGGCAGGGGTGGGGGGAGGCCCCAGGGGAGGCTGGATAGGGGTATTGAGGGCCATTATTGCCCTCAGTGCCCTGACATTTAATGACCTGTACGTAAAACATAAAAGGTCAGTTTGTCTTTATCAGAAAGAATGGCTACATGCTTCTTGATCTTCTAGGCTGATGACCTTTCTTTTCACATTGTTTCCACAAAGATAAAGGAAACTGGAAAGAAAAAATAAAGGAACATTAATCCAAGGAGCCATTTTTTATGTTTCCTACCTATGCTAGGGGGAAAAAAAGATGAAAATACACTATCAATTTTTAAAAGAAACAAGTTAATTTCAAAATAAAGCACTATATATTCTAGTAACTTTAAAAGTCAGAATATTGCACTTCTTACTTATGTCTTGGCATTCAGAAATCAAATACCCCCCCTGTTTTATTTAACATGGAGATCTGTTGCTCACGGATTGTATTGCAGATTGCTTAAAACAATGAGGTATGTTGCTCAATGCATTATCTGTTTCTTACCTTTTCTTTCAGAAATTCACTGCTATACAAAAACACCTTTCTCTTATCAGCAATAGTATATCAGTCACGGGTGATCTATATATACTTGGTATGACCATTATTAGAACATATCTTTAAAATCTCAGTAATAAAAACCATCTCTTAAGTTATTCCTGGCATTAGTTGTTCACAAATATAATAAATCAGTATTTTTCATTTACTTATCTATAGGGCTTTTTCATTTATGATTTAATTTCACAGCTGCATAAACATAACATCAAAATCAACACATTTAAAACACTCAGGTAAAATAAGGGACAACTTACTGCCACGAAAAGGCAGTGTGTAAGAAAAGATGAATTTGATTTGTGAGCT
Source organism: Pandion haliaetus (assembly GCA_013401275.1). Lineage (NCBI taxonomy): Eukaryota > Metazoa > Chordata > Aves > Accipitriformes > Pandionidae > Pandion > Pandion haliaetus. The sequence continues at coordinate 11,987 of VYZV01033187.1, read as the reverse complement.
AAGCAGTAAAAGAATCTGTCTTAATAAGGAATTACATATCTTTGGAGTTTAATTACAATAAGGCCTGTCACTATAAGATTAATGATGTGCAGTTTTTCACTTCAAACAATTGCAATTGAATTAAGATAGTACCATTATTCTTAGAGAGATAAGGTCAAGCAAATGAAGCAAAAGTGGGGAAAAAAACCTGGAAAACCAAACTGTACTGAAATGAGAGAACATTCTATAAGTCAGGACCTTAAAATGCATTACAAGGCCTACATTTACAAATTTTATAAAATACTGTGGAAAATATTGAAGTAAGATTATAAAATACTAATAATGTTTATATGCTTTTTTGTTAACCATGCAACACCGTGGCATCTAGTACCATTTTCAGAACTGCAAATCAGAAATAATTTGTACATTTGCATCTCTCCCTCTTTTCTGGAAATGGGAAAAACTTTTCTAGAACACATTTTACTTTCTCAGTTAGATGTCATATAGCAGCACTTGAGTGCAGGGAGGACATTTGAATGTATGGTAGTGACAAACTCTGAATTGTTGATTGTGAGGTTATTTTTTAATGCACAGGGTAATGTGGCCTGGGGAGTCACTATAGTTTGTCCTTATACCTTGCTATACAAAGGCAGGAGCCCTTTCCCTTAGGGAAGAGATATTTAAAGAAAGAAAATCTCAAAGGATTGTTGTTACCTCTCTTATCTCAGAACCTGAGAAGAGGATGTAGGTCCTTTAGTCTTCATTTGCAATCTCTTTTCTGGAGTTTTTGCATTTGAGTGAGCAGATTCTCAGAATTATCGTAACCTTTATTTGAATCAGGAACCATAGTTTTCACACGCAAAAACTCTTGGCCATAAAAGTAAACCATCTGAGGACGTACATAGCAGAAGTGGAAATGAAATGCTCTATCCACTAACCCCACTAGTGGAAAACCTTCCATTAGGCATAGACTGGTTTACTTCAGATATGTTTCCAAATTCTTTAAGTGTTAAAATACAATTTAACAAGGCCATAATAAGAGTGTTTAAGGGACCCTAATTTTCCATCACATTTCTTTTTAATGTAACATATGTTTCAGTTTTCTGCATTTGATATCATCAGAGTTCATCCTCTTCTACTCTTATGTTCCTTTCTTTTTTTTTTTTTTCTTGGTATTACCATATCTAAAAATTGCATATTTCTATTTGCTTTGTGGGGACTTTATGTCAACTTTTGGCCATTATTGCCCTGATTGCTCTTTTGATACCTTTGAAGGTCTCTGTTATATTTATTAATGTAAATATTCATTCAAAACTTTGTAAAATATGTGGTGAAATATGCCACGATTCTTCTTTTAGAAATCACATCAAAGGTTAGATACTTTGAGAAGGAATTGGGTTCTTCAGCTCAAGAGGATAACTTGAAGAATAATAGTGTAAAGACTGTGATAAATATGTAGAAATATGTTTTCTGTCTTTACTCAAGAGGAAATCTCCAGGGAGAGAGCAGAATCTGGCGTATACTTAGCTCTAGCTGTATCCAGAAGCAAGCATAGGTAATGTATTAGCAATTTACCTTGTTACCTCTCTTAATTCACCACATAATCTCCTATTGCTTTCAGCCTACGAACTAAAGAAGCTACTCAATCTTCCTGACTGCTGACAGAATAAATTAATTAATAAACATGATTTTAGCTTTTAATTAAATTAATGTAATTTGGTGTAATCTGCAAGAGAACAATAAGGCTAGTTTTTCAGCCCACTGTTAATAAATTAGTTTGTCTAAGAGCTGGTGCTTATTCTGAGCTCTTCTGAATGTGTATCACTTATATAGACATTTAAAACAGAATCATCTTTCAAATTCTCATTACTTGGGAATACCTGTTTTTACATGCTTGCATACCACTTTTTACATGCTACTGTGTATCAGGAAAACACAAACAAACCCTTGTTTGTTAATGCAATCTCCAAGAATAAACTGTATCTCTCAATAGGCATTATGTAAAATATATTATGTTTCCCTTTACATAAGAAAAAGAAAGAACACCTAAACCTTGAGTGATAATGAACCAAATACTGAATCCCAGAGGATACTTAGATCTGAAGATGTTACGGACTTGATCAACACTGCCAGGATAGCACAGAGAACATAGCTCAAAGATCCAGCTAATGGACTAATAATTATGTAAAAAATCAATGCTTATTTATATATCCATAAGAATTTCCACCAGAATCCAGCAATGTAAGAATCCAGATATGAATTTTGTAATATAAATTGGTGCAGAGTTAAATTTGGGATTGTTGCTTTTGAAACTGTTCCATTATGTGGCAACATAAATGGGATTCCTCTATAGATTGCTGTAGTTTGAGTTTGCTGAAAATATTTCCAATTTATATCCTCACTTGTGATTGTGGTGGGGTACAATAGGTTCTGAAAGGCAATTTCAAAAAACCTTCTTGTTAACAATAATAATTAGTAGTAAATAACAATTACTATTACTAGCAAAAATATCAGTAATAATAATCTTTTTGACAGTGTCAAATGTAATATCAAATCTGTCAAAGATAGCTTCTGTAGAAAGCTGATAATGTGAGAAAAAACATAATGTTCTCAGCATGCACATGCAATTGCTATATTGTATGATATATGATGCGACATGTTGCAAATCCCTGTAGAGTCTTAAGAGTTTAAATAAAACTGAGAAAATTAACTTGGAAGAGATGTCCAGGAAGATTTGTTAGTCTTTGATTAGTTCAGAATATATTAAATAAGAAAAATACCTTCCACAGGAGCCTGTCCAGAACCCATCGTGAGGAAAAAAAAAGGGAGAACTGGGGTGGCCAGCTATAAAGCAGTTTTAAATGTAGACATAACATAAACTTAGGAAAGAGTTTCTTCATTAAAATCTTTCAAATCAAATACACTACCTCACAGAAGAATGCATATAGGGCCTAAAGATCCCTGGGGGTAATAACAGAAAGCCAAAGATATGGCAGCAGTTTCTGTGTTCTTTGTTTATAAGGACATGCACACTTTGCTGCTTCTGTTTATTGATACCTTTTCTTATCAGCACTCCAGGCAATTGTTTAGGGTTTTTTTTCAATCAATTGGCCAGCTTTTCCTGTCTCCTCTGACTGTTTGCTTTAGACATTAATCTGAGATGTGGAACGTTGTCAGGTGTTTCCAAAAATCTAATTTGTACCCACTGCTCTTCAGAGAGCTGATCTCCTCCCTTACCATTTGTTACCTGCATAGAATTACTGTCAGTAATAGTATGATGCCCTACCTTTTTATATTTTTTAGACTCATATAGGCATATTTGTTACTTTTTTTTTCCTTATTTTCCCCAAATACACAGGAGAAATCTTTCATTAACATTTAGATACATTTATACTTAAGTTATTTGGTGTCTGGGTTGGATCTGGTTTTGGCCGTATAAAGTTTACCTGAGTTATTACACTGTAGAATCCCTCATATTTCTTAAGTTTCTTTCATATGTGCTGAATCTCCACACATACAGTTTTCAAACATTATTAGAATTGTTGTATAACATCAGTTTGAACATTTTTCTGGATAACAGTTAAGGTTTACATTGCTGATAGCTTCAGTTTTTACTAGCAACCTCATAATATGTCACATTTATTTTCTGCAGTAAGATAGGTCATAACTTTTTAATTCATAAACTATGTAAGAATATGTGTACATTTCAATTTTAGTGATGCCACATCCCTTTGTTTTTGTAGTAAGCTGATCTGAATTGATCATTCAGGGCCGCCTCCTGTGTTAGGTAAGGAATCTTCAGTGGCTGAAGACAGCAATTATTTCAGGATCAGATTCCCAGCTTTTTATTTGCTTTAGGGTTTCAGTAGCATTAGATCACCAATAGCAAAGAACTGAATCACAGGACTGATAAATAAAAACTAAGAGTGACCCTACTATGGCCCTGTATGTTCTTGGAGATCATAAGATGTACATGGGTTACTCCCATCCTGCCTAGGGAATGAAAAGACCAGCATCACCATGGGGCTGGCATACTTTCTCCCACATTACTATGTGGAGCGTAGATAAACAGCATCAGTAGCAAAGAGACTAGTGAAACCACCTACTTCCACTGCACAGAAGCAGCTAAGACAATACAAAGAGCCAGAAGATACTCTTGGTACAGAGCCAACACAAATTAAATTCACTCAAGAAAAATGTGAACAAATTACTTTTTTTTCTCCTAGACCCCAGCTTCTAGTCAACTCTCGTAGTATACCTAGTTTAGTGCAAATGTATTATTTTAGTATTATATTTAGAAATATGCATCCTTTGCCTCTTGAAAATTATCTTAAATCCAAATCTTTTCTATTGTAAAATGACCAGTAAGATAAAGTAATTAAAGGCCATGAGAACAGCTTATGTCCTCATGGAGATCACTTGAAACACATAACCCCCAAAATTCTCTGCAGGAACAGTGTTTGTAGAGAGAATTGGCCTGTAAGTAAATGGGTAAATTATAATGTTCATAATTAAATATAATACTGTATATAAATTTTCTTT
>VYZV01033184.1:6788-17045 GCA_013401275.1 Pandion haliaetus | reverse complement strand
AGAAGGTCTTTAGGAAGCTGGGTAAAAAGCTCAGTTTTGGAGATCAGAAAATAAGGCTCTCTAACACTGAGCACAGATTTTCAAAAGAGCTGGATGGGATTTTGCACTGAAATTCCTTTGAAAATCAAGGGTAATGAACACCTATTTCTTTAACAGCTTTTGAGAATTACCCCTTAGCAATTTTTGTAAGATTCTTAGAAGATGGTAGTAAAAGACTGACTAGTCTCAGGACTCCTGTTCTCTAAGAGTTTATAAGTATTTCCCTATGCTCACAAGTTTTCCATCTTTTCTTTCTGTTATGTAGAACTCAATTCCTGTCTCAAACCTTGCTCCATCTTTAATGTCTTATCTGTCAACTGGATTTCTCTCTCTCCCCCTATGGAAGGAACTGATGGTTTAGGCACATGAGGGGAGAAATAAGTGGTTTTAATTTAATACATTATTTTAGTTCTTTACTATTCAATTATGTTAACAAGTGCTTTGTTAGGGAGAATACCGCATGCACTAAGCATCAAAAAGTGCATGGCTAAATGGAAGTAATGCTGTCACCAACAGCACTGGGAGGGCAATGCTTCCCACCATTTAAATGCCCTTTGGAGTCATGCTGCATGGCATGAGAGGAGTAATGTAATCCTGGCTCATCCTGACAAACATCAAAAGAGTAATCCCAAATCCTATCACAATGTGGTGAATAATCACAATGAATTATGTAGGCTGCTGGAGATGTCACATTATAAACAACTGGACACAGTACCAAGACAAGCAGGGAAACTTCAGCATCTGGCTCCGCATTACAGGTACTGAAGACCTGCATGGGTCTACCCTGAAGAACAGCCAGCTGAAAGAGAGGCTTTTACGAGATATCCACCCTGCGTAAGCCCTGTCATTTTACTGTGTGTCTGCCGTGTTAGTAGAGGAAGTAAATCAACTGGCTGGAGGCAGAATCAGTGGGAGAGAACCAGCAGGGAGATATGTGTATGCCTGCAAGAGGGACAAGAAGGTAGAAAACCCAAGGAAAATAGAGGAGGAGGTAGTGGGCTTTGGTACTTTTCTGCTCCCTGGGGAACAGCTGATAGATGGCAAAGGGAGTGAAGTCAGGAGAACTGTACTTGCAAGGTGCCAGTCAGGGCTAACAACATGTATCAGGCAACACTGGGGGCTTTCAGGGATCCTGCTCTGATGGTAACGCAAAGGAATTCAGGGTGGAACTGGAGCAGTTTCTCCATTAATAAACCAACACCTACCTATTGCTGTTCCCTGGGAGCAGGATGATGTTGTAGGATAAGGAACGTGCTGTACTGTGCTCTCACCTCGTACCAAGGACTTTAATAGTCTTGCAGCCAACCAAACTAGCAGCCTGGCAGTTCCTAATCAGATCTAATATTTAATTTTGCTTCTCTAAAATGGACATAAAAGGAATACAGCAATTGTCATTTCAGTTTATACCTAAAATCTAACTAGCTGCTTATCTGTACGTATACAGGTTATTTTCAGGTACTGTGAGAAAGAATAAGAAGCTCTGCAGATGATGAATAGCCTAATGAAGTCAGGGAAAGCTGCATAATTAAGAAAGTTGGGGTAAAATCATAGCTACTTTGGAAGAATTCTAAGTAACTTTAACAAGGCCAAGATTTTACCTCAGGTTTTCATAGAATAGTTTGCCACCAAAGAATTTTTTTTCTCTAGCCCTGAAGGATGAAGGCTTATAGCCTTAATTTTATTTATCCCTTCTTATGTAACCATGAATGCTCTCATTAGCTGTATAAATGTCTAATAGTCTTTTGAATGCTGGTAAACCTAGCCATTCATTAGTAGCCCAAGGGCAAAATAATTCTTTTCAGTAGTGCTACAGATTTATAAAACTTAAGCCTTATAACATTTTTCTCTGAGGTGGGCCAGGAATATGCTTAATTCATTCTCTCATACTTAGAAAATGATTATTGAATAGTTTCATAAGTTTAGCAATTGGAAAACATCTGCATTGAATTCTCTGGAGCTTTTTCACAAGATAAATATTTGCAAATATTCATTAAGATCAACTTGATGTGGGGGTTTCTGGCATGCCTTTCAAATTTTCTCCATTTTGAAGAATATCACATTCTTTTCTGTGGGATAGATTTACTTCCATTCCATGCAGATCTCATCTTCCTCACTTCAATTGCTGAAAACTATTTCTGCTATAAATTTATAATAAGGTAGTAGGGTTTCCACACCAAAGGAAATGCTTTTATGTTTCTGCATGACTTTTATTTTTCAGTGTTTCTTTTCAAGTTTTCGTTGCATGTGTTTTTTCATGTTTAGTCTTTGGCAGGTTGGGATGCGTGATTTATGATGTAGCCAACATATTTTGACCACGCTCCAGCTGATCAAGAAGAAGCTATTTTAAACAGAAAAGATGGCTGAGTACAGCAAAAATATTATTCTCAAAAAAAAAAAAAATTGAAATAATTTGAGGGTAAGGGTAATAGCTTTGTTTAGATACTGTTGTGTGAGGGTTCTCAGTAAACAGCTCTATCATTGAATGGTTGTGTGAGAATAGGCAAATTACTTTCCAGCAAATGCTGTTTTTCCTAATCCCTCTCATGTCTTCCTTGTCAGTACTGATGACTTCAGAGGCAAGATGGGCGGTTTGCTCTTACAGTGCTAAGTGCTTTTGCAGTGAGGCTTGAGATGTGGATCCAGGAGACAGCTGAGCTGGTCACAGCTTGCTGACACTGAGGAGCGAGATCTCTCTCTCCCCTTCCTTGGATCTGGCACTTACCTGTTTGCACAGAGAGCTAATTTGCCTCTCTAACCCAGCTAAAGGTTTTGCTTTTTGCCAAGGTAATTTTCTGCTGTTTTAGTAAAGGGAATTGATGCACCATGGGATTAGACCTGTGCCAGAGCTGGCTCAAGGTAAAGCATTGGAAGTGCATGGCATGGGAATTAGGGAAAAGCAAGAGATGGCTGGATGATGTGCTGTTGATTTGGCCCAAAAACTGCAGTAATCTGTGTAATGATGAGAGTTTGTTGCGGTTCTCTACCACAGTACAAACTGCCACTGTGAGCTTGGATGAGCAATGCTGTCCTCTTCTGCGTGAGATCCGTGTTACTATGACAGGGTAAGAACAAGCAGGCTTCGAAGTCAGTGCTGTGGCTGTAAGCTATTTGTTTAAAGTTAAAACAATTTGGAGCACTGTTTGTTACTGTATCAATATAAGCCAACATTTTCAAAAATACTTGCTTTAAATTCAGGCTTTTAAGTAGATATTTAAGCTTCCAAGTATTCAACCCTCATCTGTTCACCTTCCTATCTCTCACTAACTTTGTTATGGTTTATGGATAACTCTGAATTCAGACTATTTCCATATGTAGGTCAGATTATATGGAGTTTGAAATGTTGTGTTAGGCTGGCAGGTTTGACAAACCAGGCCACTGTTTTGACAGAGATGTCTTTATCTTCCTGTCTATGCAATCTGGGCTGAAACTCGGTGCTTGTCACAAGGATGCTCTTCAGCACTCTCAGAAAGGAGCTGAAAGCTGTCAAATAAGAAATTATGGTACCAAAGCTTTGTGTGTGCCAATGTGACTGAAGAACAGGACAAGGCATCTTGGCAGCAAGCATTGCTGTCCCTCTTAGCATGGATGCGTTCTTGGCTTTATCCCCTCTCCCCACTCTCTATACTTACAGATGGCTATAGCTGCGATGCTGTGTTTTGTCAGATGACAGTGACAGAGAGGGGTCTACAGACAGGAAGTGTTGTGTTGTTAACCAATATACAAACTTTTCATTTGCTGCCATCTTTTGCAAGTGTTTACCCTCTGCACTTTCCAGTGAGCAGAATGAGATTTCCCTGTCTTTCCAATGCCTAAAGCAGTAGCCGACCTATGACCAAAATTTATATGGTACTCCAGAACAACCAATTGTGCAGATGCTTGCTGATTAAAGACACTTTTGAAAACATGCAGCTGTTGTCAAATGCGGGTGATGCACGTTTCAAAGAAATTACATACTGCGGGTGGATGTTCTTTACTGATTTTGGCTGTACCCTCTGAAACACAAGCGCCTCCACCCCTTGCCCATCAGCTGGTGGTTGCTGGCTCACCATTCCCACCAGGCTGCTGGTGGAGGGAGCACAAAGATTCTAATCAGCTGCCTCAGGACTCCTCACTTCTGGACTCTGTAGCCCATTGAAAATGGGATTTTACTCCAGAACACACAACCTGAGAGCTGGGACATGTCTCTTTTGCCCATCCCATTGGCAACCATGGGCATATTCATTGAGCTGTGTCTGGTTTAGTTTTTTAAGCTCAGAGACAAAAGGCTCATGGAGCTGGACAGAAGGGTCCTAGCCCAGTGCTGAAGCTTTGCTGAGAGTTCTCTGGCATCTTTTTTTCTCCATTAGGGCCTGCTTTGCCCTAGAGAAAATTTCCCCCTTAAAAAAGCATTGCTATGATTTTCTCCTGCAGTATATATTCCAGTTCACAAAGGCACACCACAGATATATTGGCCGTTATGGTTCCCCTGAGGTTTTCCCCCATTAACCATAAGAAAATGTCATTAACTATTTAGAAAGTGCAGCCTCTAAACACACTTCTAGTTTCACAGTTCTTCATTATGTCCTGTAATGTACAGGATAGAGACAAAAGATTATTTAAATAATAGTTTTGAGGTAATACATTACTGAAGTAATTTCAAATGATCTGAAGGAGTCATTTGGAATGACAGCTTTTATTATTTCCTCTGCCTGTAAATTAAAGAGGGGATAAAATGCAAGTGATTGAACTGAAGCAAGAAATCTGTTTCCAGGTGTTTGCAGATGATGTTCTAAATAATTTAGTAGCTGGGAACAGTGTATTACACAGTCATCCAGCAGAAAGGAGAAAATTGAGGGTGTGCAATTCCCCCAGCTACTGTTCTGGTCTTACTGATGTTTACATCAGCAAAGAGGTGGAATAACACAGTGGCGAATCTGGTCAGTGTATTTGCTGTTTCATAATAGTATGCATTTCCTATTTGAAAACATAAAGCTGAGAGCCCTCTCAGGTCTTTCTGTTGCTCTAATTTTATTTTTTTTTTCATAATTACAAGTTCTTCCAAATGATTATCTGCATGTGCAACTCATTTTATGTCTTTTATTTCCCAGACGCCTTGCCTTTTCCCAAGTATGGGGTATGTTTTTTGTACTCCTTAACATCTGCTTTTGTCCTTGATCTTATCAGATATCTCTCCTATAACTTGTTTCTTGCTCTGAGACGGGGCTATGACAGCTTTTTTTAAGAGCTACAACTATGAGCATGTGAGGGTGAGGTATCAGCTAGCAGAGATTTTCACCGCCATCGTCGTGATCAGGAAATAATATGATACTGTCAGTGCAGGTTCTAGTGTGGTGCAAATACAATAGCTTACAGCTGTAGAGACTCAATTCAAAACAGTTTGGTTAATGAAAATAATATAGACCTTTGTTCATTTTAAATAGGAGATAGTGGTGATGTTACAGACTACAAGTGGGTAAATAATTTTCATATATATGTGCGAATTACTAACCCACTTCTAGGTTGAATAGCTATGTAGTTAATTTAATTTTGATCCTCTTTCTGGAAAAAAATTCTACAAATAGAATAGACGCTTCTCAAACATGAATGTCAGTTGCCATTATTGGTCAGATGGCTCATCTGAGTATGAGTCTGCAGATAGTTTGCGAATACTTTGTTATGAGCCAAGTTGTTACGGAGGGGTTTATTCACAAAAATGTGAACACTTTTATTTGGGGAAACAAGAGGGGTTTTTTGGTTGAGGATGTCAAAATTAGATTTTGCCTTGGGTCAGCTTCAGAGAATCTAAACCACTGACAAGATTGGGGCATTGGACTCTGAAAAGAAACTTTTGTGAGATGATGAGAAACTTTGAAAAATTCCAGTTTCATATCCTGGTGACTTCCTGCAGTAGTTGGACAGTTTATGAAGAGAATTTGTGTTATATCCATTCATGGAGGTTTTCAAGACAGTCCCATTTGAAGTAGGAGGCTGGACTCCAGAGGTTACTTCCAAACAACATTTCTGTAGCTTTGTGACTTAAAGCATTTGGGATTACCTTAGTCAACTGTCAGTTTTTTGGAATTTGAAATTCAGAATTTTCCTCTCCAAATGTTACTTACTGTGATGTAACATTGAAAACTCCCTAAAAGAGAAAATCTCTCCTTCACTTGTTCTTACTATATCGCCCTTTAGAGCTTAGCATGTCTGATTGCCTAAGTTGTGTTTCTTATGGCTGTATATACATCATATAAAGTTTGGCACAAGAAGTTAGAAAGGTCAGGAGTGTGGCAGATTTTAGGAGACAACTAGGTACTTGTAGAGGTTTTGGACCATTGATAGCTTACATGAAACAGAAAAAAATACTGGAGAAATCTAGGTTTCTCTGTATCATTGCAAATCCAAAAATCTTGATCCACAGCTCAGTAAATCATAAAGAAGGAGTTAAAATAATCTTTTTTTTTTTTTTTTTTTTTCTGTATTAACTTTGAGTTTCTGAGGTTCATTTCCTGCCCTTCCCTCTTCCCCCACCCCAGGTTTTTGGTACTTTCAGAAATGCTATTTCACTACAAAAATGAAGTTGCATTAATTCCCCCTCCCCTGCCACTGGTGTGAATCATTTGCTGTGAAGCAAAGAGTAGAGTTATTATTTTGGTAGTCACTCTGTAATTTATAAGTTCACCTCTGTATAGGTTTACTGGTTTAGACACATTGCGTATGGATGTATATACATGGATGACTGAGTATATCATGGAGAAATCATACTCCATTCATCTAGCGGTCTGTCCTATCAATATTTGGTGCTTTTCATTGTCAGTTTAAATATCTGATAAAAGTCCAATGCACTGAAAAAGTAGCAGTCCCAGCCTTCCCTCTTTCAGTACTGCAAACTGCAACAAGACCCATAGGTTGCATAAATGATTGTTTTCCCATCTCTAGAGCACTTTGCTTCTGACCTCGGCATTGACAAAGTTTCCTGGAAGCCCTGCTGCTGATGGGCTCCTGGAGGCTTTGAGTGCTGCCCTTTGACTGGCAGGCACAGAATTTGCATTAAGTACTTTGACGCTCTTGGAAGAGACCAATTGAAAAGTCTTTCTTGTTGGAAAGCAGCTGAAATAAAATCAACCTTAGCATTTGTGCCTTCATGTGAAACATGTTATTTTCCTTAAACGTAAGGAATTACTTGGACTGACATTTTCGAAGGCACCAATGTGATTATCAAGCAGAAGTTTCAACGTATCAGACTTGAATTATGTACGGTTCCAAGCAGCTATTGCATTCTCCCCTCTGAACTACTTTTTGTTAAATTTACGTTCAGGTCTCAGAGCTGTTTGGAGAGAAACAGACTCCTATTCTTGGAACAGTGTTCTAGGAACTGAATTTGGATAATCTTCACCCAAAAGACCTTTTTAAATGAGCTGCACAAAGAAAATATGATAATGTGTGGAAAAAGAATACTGAGGCTAGTCTTACTCTGGTTGCATGCAGATCAGCTTTGCAGTTGCCCTTGTATCTCCATGTGTATTTGAATAATCTGTCACCTATTTGACAAAATCTGGTCTTGGGTCTAATGGGAAAACTGAGGTCCTACCCAGTTTCCATTGCTAGTTTGTTGACGAGTTGGAGGCTGATAATTTTAGGCGAGTATGCTTTTCATCCCCTCTTCTAGGACAGTATTTGGACACCAACCACATTTCTGAGTGTAATGAGGGAGCAGCAAAAGATTCTATTTCCTTTAAAATTACAAAAGTCTGTTTGCAGACAAACTGCGCCTGCGTGCTTGAGTTTGCCATTTACATTTCCTTTCACGCCTGTTACAAGAACTTTTAAAGTCAAGTTTTGACATATATTGGTGACAGTTGGCAGATTGAAAAACACTTGAAGCACATGAAGTGGTCTGAATTCTTTGCTCTGCAGAGGAGTCAGGCACTGAAGGAACTTCTCAATGGGGAAAGGTACCTCAGTAAATGAAAACCCTAAGCTGCAAAACTACATGTTTGCTGAGGGATTCTGCTTCTGTTCTACATAGATCTAGTGCCCTCTTGATCTGCCCCTGCCTCTAATTCCATCTGCTTTTTTTTTGATGCTTATTTTTCCTATAGATCAGTAGTTTTGGAATGTGGGTGTCTGACAGATTTCTTCAGACAAGTTCTTACTATTCCCTGATAAAACAAGAGATATATGTCAGGCTGAAATGTGGCAGTAGGTGAGGAAGGCAGCGAGAATAAGGCTAAGGAGATAGAGTGAATGTGAAAAAGAGGGCTAGCAATTACAGGCTAGATATTGCTGGCATGTGTGTATTAGAGGAGCTCTTCTGATAAGGCTACTCTACTGTGCTTCATGAATACAGGTCAGTTGTAATAAATTCCTGCCTAACAATTGGTTATCTGATACTTAGTTAAAAAGCTTATAACTTGCAATGTTCTTTTTAGCCTACATATATTTTCCTCCTCTTCTTCTCCTTCTTCTGGGAGGGATAAATTAAATATTTTTAAAGTAGATTTGAAGGCTTCTCTGTTCCTTATTATACCCAGATGATAGAGAGACTTTTTATAACCTTTAATCAAACAGGAACATTTTTCTGTGGATTTTTTTCCCCTCAAATAAATAGATGCTGGTTTGCAAGTTCCTTTTTGAAATGGTGGGATACTTTAGAACTTCTCTGCTCATTAGGAAATTTCTTTGGTAAAAAATAGCTCCCTTTCTAGCTCCTTTCTGGGAAAAAAAAGATAATGGTTGAGCAAAGAGAGGAAAAAGAACAAATCCAATATTCCTTTTGCAGTTCACTCACTTATGAACTGTAATTATTTTAATTAGGATGAAAGTTGCTATGTCTATGTTCTCCATGAATAAAGCACAGCACAGACCTTTTCACCATTACAGATACGTAACTACCTCTGAGGTAGGTGGAGACTAGATCCCAGACAACGTATGAGCAAGTTTGTTTCCATCCCAGTGAATGTTAGCATACCATCCTTGTCCCTTCATACACTTCTTGTAGTCTCCCTCCCAGCTCATCTTGTGTTTCCCCACAGTAGGAGGACCTGATATTTAGGTATGCTAAAACTAGGACCTGTTTGAAACAACACAGACAGAGGAAAATAGCTTCTATTTTTTGTCCTGGATAAGAGACTATGTGCATATTCTGTTATCAAATGTTATGCACACAGTAACCTCTTCTCTCTCCTTGGTCTCTTGCAATGGATGGACTCAGTATTACTCTGCATAACAAAGGCGCATGTTGAAATGCAGTGAAAATAGAAGCTGACAATACTCTTTCATATGTCTGTGCTTTTAAAGACAGATAATGTGTGTTTTTTCTTCTGCTGGTGGGCTTTTTGTGAAGCTCTGTTTAGTGGTGGAGTGGGTTTTTGTGTAGGCTGCACAAGGCTTAGGTGTGTCTCTCCCAAGGACACTGGACTGAATTTGCCCTGGCAGGACTCACACAACAAGTTCCAGGGAGTGTGGGTATACGACACCCAAGAATGAAGCTGTTTTTTGCTGTCAATTCAATTTCAAAACCGGACTCCCGATGTTTTCTGGTGGTGAGAAATACTTCAAGTCCAGGTTACAGAGTATGAATAAGGAGCCAGATTGTATTTGTCCTCGCTGGAGATCACTTCCCACCTCCTGAAGTTAGCACTGAACAAGAGCTCTGGTTCAGAAACTGCTTTTAGGAACCTTTTATCTTCTCTTAAGGATCCAGTTAAACCCATAGAAAGAAGGTTCTCCAGCTCTTCTGAATGTCTGTTCTGTGCCTCACAAGAAAAGGCATCTGCCGTGGTTTCAGCTCAGTCGGTAACAAAGCACCATGAAGCTGCTCACTCACCCCCCACCCCCACCCCGGCCACGTTGGGATGAGGAGAAAATACAAAGGCAGGCTCGTGGGTCGAGACAAGGACTGGGAGGGATCACTCCCCACTTATGGTCATGGGCAAAAGACAGGCTCAACTTGGGGAAGAAACAAAATCAATTTAATTTACTACAAATCAAATAAAAAACAAAACATAAAGATATTAGGAAGGGAAAACCAAACCTCAGAACACCTCCCCCCACCCCTCCCATCTTCCCGGCTCAGCTCAATCCCCGGTGCTTTCTACTTCCTCCCCCCGGCAGCGCAGGGGAACAGGGGATGGGGGTTGAGTCAGCTCGCCACACTTCGTCTCTGCCGCTTCTTTCCTCAGGGGGAAGATTCCTCACTCGTCCCCTGCTCCACCGTGGGGTCCCTCCCACGGGAGACAG
>VYZV01033181.1:6633-19015 GCA_013401275.1 Pandion haliaetus | reverse complement strand
TAGTCCACTATGTTTGCCTCCCTCAGAACTCTTCCACCCATCTGTTACTGAAACACAAAGATATCTAATGAATAAGAGGAATACTAGACTTGTGTCACTTTGAAAAGCTCTTTAAATTCCTCATGAGAATTATTCNTAAAATATTGACAAATGCTAACTAAAAATACAAAGTGGGTACTTGGGAAACACTTGCAAGATCTTCTGAACAGAAAAAAAAAATCACCATTTTTATATTACATGTTTGCAGGAGGTATTTTGTTGCTGACAATGCCTCAGTGATTGGGTGTTTCTCCCCTAATGTCACTGAAGGACTTGAAGCCCTTTTCAGAACTTACCCCTCTACCCAAGACAGGTTTAATTAGATCATTTGAGTGAACCCTCTTGCTCACAACATTTCAAAGCAGAAAAAGCAAGTTTCAAAGAAGCTTTTTTGTGCTCAGTGCTACTGCTGAATATCATATTTCAATTCCTCTTTAGTTCTTTTCTTCCAGAGTTCCAAACCTCATACTTTCTGCATGAACAAACTAGTTAGTCCAAACTTTGGTATTTGTTTTATACCTAAGAGGCAGTATTGTAGCTCTACTTGGATGCCTTTTCAAGTACTCTCTCTTGCAAAACGGTTGCTCTTGTTCTAGATCTTCTCACAGGGTTTCCTAGTTCCAGATGACTTCTTCTCTAGGCTTGCACAGACCTCTTTTACAGGAAAATAAACATTTCTACAAGAGTGCACATAATGAGAAAATTTAGAACACTAATGTCAAGCATCAGTCTTAATAAACTCTATACTAAATGTACACATTGCATTTACAGATGCAGTACCATGAAATACAGGGCATCTATTCCCATCTTAAACCTTTTCCCCACTTATCTCCCGAGATAATATGTATATAGCACTGCCTAACCTGGAGTCTGTTTCCAGAGTCTTCTTCCAATTAAGTTTTCAAAAGCTCAAACAGGGCTACATGTTTCAGGTGACTGAATTAAGTCACAGTGCAATTTTTGCTTTATATTTTAATGGGAGCCGGAGAAGACCTGCCAGCTAGCAAAACTGTCCAACCAAAAGATATTAAAGAATTGTGGGAGGACATTAAGGTCTCAAAAGAGAAATCAGTGCTTTGGTATGGATGTTGCACTGTTGTTAAAATCTACTCTGTATCGGTAGAATGCTTTGAACTTGATCTTGCACCACTCAAATAATTTGTTCACCTCTGTCAGGTATTTTTTGGGAACAAAGATTCCGACATATTACAAAATAGTTCTCAGAATACAAGGATTTTGGTAATACCAGTTAGACAGCACTGATTATGGTGCACTTTCTTCTGTAGTAATATCGCCTCCCTGTCAAGTATAGCAGGTAGTATTCTCTATTCACAGGATACCAGTGAAAATACCTTCACAGGTAAAGATAGCAATTATAGAGATACCAAGTATGTTTTAAATATACATTGTTTCATTTACATAATTTGCAGATACCTCATGGCATTACAGAAATAGGAGAGGGCATGTACTAGTATTAACTGAAGGTTTTAAAGAAACTTTTAATGAGAACGCTGCACCTTATTCTGCTTGTGTGATTTTTCTTTGCTTATCTAGCCAACATTTGTGCTCTTTGGACTTTATAAATGTCAGCAAACGTATCTAAAAACTGTGAATAACTTGAAATGTTTCAAGCTGGGATATAAGTATTTTTGTTACTTCTTTCCTCCTTTACTGGATAAAGTTTTCAACTACATGCTTCCAGAGGTCTGGCCACTCCTTTGAGCTATGTACCCACACTACAGTTTCTGCTTATCCCTTTTTCTCTTTTCTAGTAAACAAGGCTTTAGGGAAATAATTTGGGTACCTCTTTTCACCATTAGTCAGCGTTTCTAAACGGAAAAATCTGTTACTGAGTCCAACATGATCTGCTTGGTAAACCACTTGTACTGAGTACCATAGACCTGACCCCCTGTCCGGGCAGGAAAAGATTGTGTCAGGGTTGAGATTGTGGAAAACATCTTTCCAGCAATCAGCCAGAGGAGAAAACAAAAAGCAGATAGCTCTGAAGCTTGAGGCATACCATTGGCCAAGCTGTTAAAATGCTCACATGTACATAAGCCATGAATCCTGATAAATTTAGAGAGCTCTGTGGTAAATATTTCTAAGATTTACGAAAGAGACTAAAAGAGGCTGAGGTATCTGGAAATCACAGACCTGAAAAGGAAAAACTCTTTTGCCTCCCCTGCTCTATTACTGAAAACTGTTAGCAAGCATCCACTGATGTAGTATGAATAAAGGATTCATCTGAATACTGATAGGCGAACATAAGCAGAGATATTAAATCTGTATAAGGCACTTATTTTCTTGTTTCCTTCAAACACTGTGCATTACATTAGCCTAAGCAAAAAAACCTCTTACATTTACACATCAACTCCCTTCCAAAAAATGCAATGCTTACACATGTCGAGAAAACTTAATTCAAGTTACTTATCACTAAATTTCAGTCCAGTGACTGCTGCAGTTGAAAGCTGGTTCCTTCCTACCCCATCTCATTAGAGAACTGCAAAACCTATCTTCCATCTCTTTAGAGAACTACAAAACCTATCTCCCTCTTTCAGCTCCAACAGGAGAGAACACAATTCCTGCCTGCCTTCTGCAAACATTGTCAAGTTTTTCCAACATTTGTTCTGTCAATTTATGAAGTCTTAAAAAATGCTTGATGTGCCTAGGCCCCTGCCAAGCCCTCAGTGACCAAATGCCCTGTCATCATGCCTTTTGCAGGAACAGGCATGTATTCTTGGTATTTAAAGTAAAACTCCCTTACAAAAGAGTATCGTGTCTCATGTGGGTGTCTCGTGTATCATTAGAACAGAACTAGTCCAACTCTTACTATTTCATTTCCTATGTGTACAAAAGTACTGAGAACAACAGTGAGATAAAACAACAAAAATTGTCCTGCTACTGAAAAAGAAAGGGTGGTTTGGTTTTTTTTACTGTGTTAGTTAATAGAGCATTATCATGGGCATTTAAGAGGGTGAACAACCACTGGAGGGCTCATTCTTCTGTAGAGTTGTCGTAACAAAATGCAGAACTAAATCTTTCAGTAACAACATAAACGTTGCCTCTGTCTTGTGTGAGGACCCTACACTTTATGAAATGCATAAACTTGCACAGAAAACATCTGAGTATACCCATTTTTCCTCAATAACTTATTAAAACAAACTCTAAAGACACGCTTCACTGTGGTCTTCACCACGGGCTGCAGGGGAATCCTCACTGACCTTGGTGTCTGCAGAGTTGTTTCTCTTACATATTCTCACTCCTCTCTCCCGGCTGCTGTTGTGCAGCAGTTTTTTTCCCTTCTTAAATCTGTTATCCCAGAGGCACTACCACAGTCGTTGATGGGCTCGGCCTTGGCCGGCAGTGGGTCCGTCTTGGAGCCAGCTGGCATTGGCTCTGTCGGACATGGGGGAAGCTTCTGGCAGCTTCTCACAGAAGCCACCTCTATAGCCCCCTCCAGCTACCAAAACCTTGCCACACAAACCCAATACAAGACATAAGAGCAGCCTTTTGGTATTTTACAGCATCTATTTTCATGTATTATATTCAACAGAAATGTTAAATGTATGACTGATATCTATGTATGCTAATAAATGATAGGTGGATCTAACAGAACCCATGTCTGGCTCAGAAATCTTTGTGAAAAATGTATACTGCCTGAAGTATCACTGTAAAAGCTGAGGTACTGAACACCTCCTTCCCTAAATGTCACAAGACATAAAAACACACAGTGATAACACAATAATATGACATACTAGACCTCATCATATACTATTCCACAATAGAATGGAAGAGTACAAATTTCATACAGCTTAATTAAGCAGAGATTACATCATGTAATAGTTCTCCTTCCTACCTTCTGTTTTGTTTCTGAGACTGGAATTAACATTTGTTTTACATTATGTTAAGTACAGTGGTTCCCTGATTTTGAATACCAAATGTCACTCTGGTATTAATAATAAAGGCAAATTCCACACAGAAGCTTAGGGAAGACACAAGTGTTCAGAATCTCTCAGGCTGAGATTTGTAAGTAGTGACAGAGTGTCTCAAAATCAGAATTTAGATTTCAGTTTTTAAGACCGAACTCAGTCTTAAGTAAAAGGGTTTTCAGTAAGTCTTCATGGATGTCCGTGTGCCCCGTAAAGTACATCAAAACAGAACAAAAGTAGAAAGCACAGATTCTTCTCCCTGCATATCTATGTAGATTTATAGAATCACATACCTCCTACATGTACCAGTCATAGCTAAAATCAACTCTAACAAAAATGAACCAGGCTAACAATTCTTGTAAAACTAATATGGCAATTAAATTAATCAGTGATTTCATTCATTGACTTCACTTATTTTTCCGAGACATCAGCATGAAAAGTATCTTGTAGTCTACCTATAGATATTTCAGAGATCACCTTCCATTTGGGTCTGTTCACAGAAAGACTAGCTAAGCATTGTTAGGAAATTTATTGAATTGTGGTTTTAAGCATCTACAAGCGTGCATTATATTAATATAATATTTTGACCTGGAAGGCAACAGTGGGAAAAGTGCTGTTAAGGCTGAACTTCCAAGAAAAAGAGTTTGGGTGGTTCTTCGTGAAATGCCTTTTATGATACTTAGCAGTATTATGGTGCTAGCACTGGACATGAAACAAAGCAAATGCCTTGAAAACTGAAAAATGGCTAAACAATACAGGACACAAACACAAAAGGGAGTGAATGTCATTGAGCACTTTAAGGCATAAAATGTTTAGTTAGTGATGTGTGAAAAGAGCAGTTGTCTTCTTTCTGTTACTTCTCAAGATACTTCAAGCTTAAGAACACATAAATAACATCTGGATGGAAACTTTAATTTTCTTAAGGACACATTTTATACGTTTTATATCAGATCCATTTTTTTCACACTCACCTTAACAAAAATATTTTTCCCCAAGCTCCAAACAACTTCAGAGAACACCTTTACTCATTTAACATGAGCCTACGAAGAAATGTATCACCATTTCTCAGATGCATCCTCAACCTGTATTACAGTTACTGTCAGTACTGTTTGACCTTTTAACTTCAACATGGGTAATTAATATGCAGATGAACTGTTAACTATGATTTCCTTTATCTCAAAACAAGCCTCACACATCATGATATTTCTGCATTTCTCCCTGCTTTTACATCCAACTGTTTTTGTGTCTATTAACATTGCAGCTTTTTATATAAGGGAAAAAATAAGTCAAATCCTGCAAACATGACAGAAATGTAATTCAACGAAAAGCTGGTTCACACAGTTTTCATCTAACAAGTTTCTGTTGGTGCTTTATATAATTATTTTCAGTCCATCAGATTAAAAACCCTGAAAATGTGATATGCTTTTTAAGCTTTTATTTTGAATGTTTCACGTTGACATTTACTTTTTTTCAGTATTGTCTAGCATATGTTTTAGCTAAATTAGCTGACAGGGAGAGATATGATAAATGCAACAGCCTTTCATCTTTCTCTCAAGAAAATTCCTTGAGAGGAAATCAGCTATTACACTACCACAAGCCTTTCTTTAAATTCATAAAAAATACATGTGAGCAACTAACTGACTAAACAGAAGGAAGTCAGAATAACTGATGGCAGAATCTCTATAAACCTAGATTTGTAGCAAGAAAAAAAGAAAAACAAACAACAAAATAACAACAAAAAAGCCACCCTGTACTGAGTGGCTTACCAGATCGAATTTTTCCAGGTGGCTGCCCTATAGGCACTTCTGGTTGCAAACGTAGTTTTCAAAATATGAACTGTAGATAATTCAACGTGAAAAAGTATAGTACCTACAAGCACCTCCTTTTTTGGGGGGCAGGGAATATTTACTCTAGGGATTAATGACAACGTAACCACTAGCTTTTGATTATTTCACTTGCTGATACCATCATTCAAGAAGACAGACAGGACCTTACTGATTTGCTGGGAGGCATCGTCTTGTGCCCTAGGAGGGAGAATGCTGATTTTTTTTGCCAAAACTTGAGAATGAACCACCAACCTGAACATGGCCTTTTATAAGTTATATACAAAAACTGGAAGATTTAGCCAGGGTAGGGGAGCAATTTTTCTAATTCGTGAAGGGAAAGTACATTTGATTTAATTCCTGGGCTACAAGGAATGCAGCAAGAAGGCCAGATGAAAAGTGGAAAGAGGTAGGATGTTAGTAGAAAGCCAAAGAGACTCTGGTTTCTATTTTGTACAGAAACAAGCCTTCTGGTTTACAAGTCTAAATGGTAGAAATGTTGTTGCTTTCTGTGCACACGACTTGACTATATTCATGCCCATAGTCTGCAAGTCCTGCCCAGTGGCTATTCTGAGTCTCATTCTGACTGCTCAAAGCATACTTCAGACAGCAACAGAGTGCCCAGTACTGTTCTTCAGACAAGACATGACAGACCGACAAGGAGTCTCAACCCAGCTTCCATTTTAAACTTATGAGAGTGATAAATTCGTTGCTGACTCTGACTCCATGTGCACCTCCAAAGATCATCAGATCAAAGATCCTGCATGTAATGTTCACGTTCTTTTGTTAAAAAAACTTGTAAATAAACAGCAGTACTTTAACTGGCCGCCTAATACCAACTCTGCAAAACCTGCCCCCATTCCTGCTTTTCACTTCAATCCAGGTGCCCTCCTTCCTTCCTGTCTTAGGTAAGCAATTCTCATTTCCTGCCTAGTTCCCACGTCTGTACAAGTAGGAATTCACACAAGGCTCACTTCTCACTATCTAGACCAAGCACACAAAACTACAATAATGCTAATTTGCAAGCTGAGGCAACAAAGCCAACTGTTGTCCCCAGTGCACGGTCAACCTTGCAGGACTGTGTCACTCATGGATGACCAAGAAATGTCTAATAAAGGTGGGAGAAGAAAAGAGGAAATGGAAGAGAGGGTAAAATGGAAGAGTTACAGGTATAACAAGGTGGGAAGGTTTCCTGGTTCAGTCCTGACTGCCACAGACTATATGAAATTCTACAAGACACAATTGCTTTATGCTTCAGGTTCTTTGAAAAAACAGGAATAAAACCCCTTCTTCCCTATGCTTCAAAGAGATGCATCAGCTCCAAAACAACAGACTGGTGTCAGAGGACAGCATGGGGAATGTGCTTGGAGATCTGACAATTGCACCCAGTTCCAACCATTATTAAGATGACAGTCCCTCTCAGTTTATTTTATTTTTTTTTAACTTTACGTTAGTACCCACAATATAGTGGATTTTTTTCCTAAAGCTGTGGTCATCTGTCTTTGCATAATACATTATGAGTTATAAATAAAGGATTAATCATTCATCCTGACACTTCAAACAATCTAGTTTTCCATCAGCTAGAAGACTCTAATAAACTCCTAATCGTTAGAATTTTTATTACTTTGTGCATAAAAGTGCACAATAAATTACAGCTTAGAGTAGCTCTGCTGATGTCTTCAGCTATACCTGTGAATATTGTTATTCACCAGAAACATTTCAAGACTTAAAATACTATTTTACTTTGTTGCTCATTTTGTTTGTGGTTTTCTTTTTTCTCTTTTAAGCAACTCATACAACAAGGACACTCACAGTTTCTAGAAAATCTACAGGTGTAACTACATACTGGTGTGTAGAATCACATTTCTAAAGTACAGCAATATAGCTTGATGTTGAGGAAAGGTTTCAATTTATACACTTAAATTCAACGGATTTGAGGGCAGGCTTAAGCTAAGCATGTGCTCAAATGCTTTTCTGAATAAGAATTCAGGTCTTTTAGCCCCTCTGCTTTGGAGTTCAACTTCAGATGCTTATTGATGATATCTACCACATACAAGACTTCAGGCCCCTCCTTTATTTCCAGGCTTACTTTGGATGGAATTTGCAAAGGATGCATTAGGGAGAGACAAGACGCAAAGTTCTGTTTTACAGGGGAGGCAACATTACATAAGCTGACTTTGAATTTCATGCATTGTCAGGGAGCAGCGAGAGTAGCTGGCACCAAGGCAGGAGCCAAAGCCAACCACGCACGGGTAGGGGCAGCGACCTTGCCAACAAGGCTGCAATCCCACAGCACCAAGCCAGGCCAGCAGAACGGGGCCAGGGATGGCGACGGGTTCCATTGAGAGCCCAGGGATCATTAGATAAATGAGGGGTGACAAGTCAGGTCCATGGCCAGTACGGGAAGCCCAGTCAACAAGTCAGGAACAGCCAAGGACAGAGGTCTGCCTACTGCACAGCTTGGGTGAGGACTGGGGTCCGGGCCAGAGCCAACACGGTGCTCCCAGGCAGATCACCTGTGAGTAGAAGCCCCCCACAAGGCTGCTCTGGGTGGTTAAGGACTACTGGTACACCCAGGGCCCTGGCATTTCTTCATGGATTAATGTTAGATTTCACCATTTTTGTATTTCAAGAAGCCACCGACAGAAAAATAAATCTCATGTTAGATCCAAGAACAAGCCTCAGGCTCTTGTGCAAACACTTTAGTTACGGGAATTTATTGCTTTTAGAGAATCATTTCTATTGACCTAGGAGATAAATGTGTTTACAATGGAACTTAGTAAGAGCCTAAATTACTCAGTGAAAGGATGAGAAGAAATGGTTAACAAACAGAAAAGAGCAACGGCTTAGCATTCAGTCAATGATACTAAATTGTTATTCGCAGATTACAGAGTGCTTTTCAAAGAAGATGAAGAACTGAAAAAGAGAGAATGAAGGAACTGTACCTAAGCCACCCAGCAGATCAAGATCAGAGAACCAGATCTTTTGGATTTATAGTGGATCACAATCTGAACATGAATTAATTGTGCTGTTGCAAAGAAATCTCAATTGTACCAGGATGTCCAGTTTTATGCCAACTATGTTCCTTCTTTCTAATGAGTGGGAAATCACAGCAAAAGAAGAAATAGCAGGTCGCCTCATCCATCCACATGACCCAAAGTAGGATCAAATAGATCAGCAAAGTGCTCCAGGTTACAACTACCTCTGGAATTGTAACTGTAATGTCAGTCAGGTTCCTCATACAGTCAACCACATAGCCCCAGAAAAGCTTATGCTGGCACAAGACAGCGTGAGAGAAAATGAGTAGCAAGGGGAAGAGGAAAGGCAGTGATGATTTATACCAGGCAGCTTATACCAGTATAATGTGCTGAACTATGATGCAACTTGATCTTACTATCTTCTTTATTTTTTTAAAAAAAGCATGTTTCTGAATGGTCAAGACTATTTTAAAATTTAATTCTGTCCCCCTCAGCTTTGTGTCACCTGCAAAAGTACTAAGTACATACTCTGTTCCGTTATTTACATTGTTAATAACAAAAAGTCCCAGACTGAAGACAGGCTCTAGGAATGCGGCAATATATTCTTTCCTTTTGACAGTGAACTACTGCTTGCTATCCAGTCATTTTGTATAGACCTTAGAATACATTTATCCAGACTGTATTTCTCTAATGTTTTAATGAAAATGTCATGTAAGTGTCAAAAACCTAATCAAACTGACAACAGGCTCTGTCCTTCCCTTACTGGAGGAGAAAATCAAGTTATCTGGCATGATTTATTTTTGACAGATCCATGTTGACTGCTATCACTCCCTAGTTATCATCTAGGTGCTAATAATAGTTTGTGAGGTTATTTGTCCCAGGATTTTTCTGGGGATTTAAGTGAATTACACTCATTGAGCTGGATTTCTCTGGCTCCATCCCCCCCTTTGATAGCAGCAATTTACAGTTTTTTTCAGCATCTCATTCAGCTTCTTAATTCAGCCAGTTCTTTAACCGTCTTTCGATCATGTTCACTAGACTCAAACAATGTGAACACATTTGGTTTATCTGCGTGCTCCTAATCTGTTGTTTACCTACTCTGGGCTGAGATAATTTGTTCTCAGAATCACCAGTCCTCACTGTCTGCTTACAAGTGATCTTTTTTGGAAGTCTGACACCACAAAGGCATCAATCACTTCGCCTTTCTTTATAATTTGTTGAGAGATTTTCTTTGTTGAGTAGGGGATTAATCTTTTTTCTCTGTCTTCCTCTTAGTATGAATATACTTATGGAGCAATTTTTATCTGATAGCTCTTGATAGTTCAACTGGTTTTAGTCTTTCTTTCTTATTCTTAGTAATCTGACCTGTCTTGCTTTTTATTTTCTTCATGTGCTTAAGGCCATGATGTGGTCAAACTAACCTTAGTGTTATTTCTATTCTACTCATAACTGGGATAAATGTGCTCTTTGAATTATTTTTCTAAAGAAACATTCCTTTTCTTAACTCCTTCCTTTAGACTTAATTCCTATGAGGTCTTAACTATTAATTGCTTAAGTCTTTAGCTTTCATGACATCTGTTTTTATTTAGCTGTTCTCTTTCCTTCCTCTCCTATGGACAACAAACTGCCATTTTGCAAATGTTCTTTGTGCCCACTTTCCCGTTCTCAGCCAGTTATCTTCACTGGCATTCTCTAAAAAAAATACCACACCACCCAACCAAGCCCTCATATTCTTGTGCCTAATCCATATTCTAAAGAAATCACTACACCTGAGATACCAATACCTGACATCATATTGCTGTTCGCATTATAGGTCTTTTTCACTGCACAGGAAAGGAGAAGTCAGAGAAGCAGACCACAGACCACGGCAGAAGGCAAGAGACTGAATGAAATGCAGAGGCAAGGTCTAAAACTGCCTGGGATTGCTTTTAGCAGCAGTAGCTGTCCTCTTGTATGTGACTGAGGGAGTAGAAAGGGACAGATCTCTTCCAGGTTGTTCACAGCAGCAGACAATCCAATTGGTAGACCCCTTGAGAACAAATACTCAGTGCTTATCTTTGTGAGCAGTATTTCTATGTTTTAGAAATAGCGGAAGAAAAGAACTGCCAAAAAATTGGTGTTCGTGCTGAGCTGCTTGATTTGAGTATTCAGGCTGTGAAGCAGGTTAATGCAGCAGGTTTGTGTTGCAGGTGTGTCCATGTCCAGTTAGCGGGGAAGGCATCTGCAGGAGGTTTGTGCCTATTCAGGTTGTGCATCCGACTTCTGCACACTCACTTTCTGCAGCAGGTTTGTGCATAATCAGATCAACAAGAGGTGTTTTAATGAATCAGCAATGACTGAGAAAACAGCATTTTGTAGAAGAGTTCTTATCAAGCTCTAATTGTGGAAATGAGCCCTTGAAGATCTTGGAAAAGCCTGGTGAGTCCCCCTTCTTTCCCAAAAAAGGAGAAATTTCTTTCACAGCAGAATGGCACGCACATACTGTCTCCAGCTTTACAGACCAGGTATTGCTGCCTCCCCATCTATATGGAAATCACTTTGACTCAGCCAGTAGAGGTACCTGCTTTGTCTTTTCAAACTTATTTGTGGAATTGAGCTTTTATTTTCAGTAAAGCAGGCTCGACAGTTTGGCCGGTGACGGTGCTGCCTTAGCACTGTCCTGTGGAGAAGGGCAGCCCCATAATGGTCAGGAGAGGGAGAGCGACATGCTACGGGCAGGCTACGTGAAATAAAATCTGTGGTATGAGACAGCTCTCAGGTTATGTTCGTTCACAGTTCTAACTACCTTGCCAACATCCCGTTAACCCAGTACTCTACCTAGATCTCCACCTGCCTTTGCCTTTCACGCAGAAACAGAGTTACGTATTTGCAGTACAGCCGCTTCACAAAGCCACAGACCGGTTGCCTCCAGGAACCAAACCCAGCCTCCGCTGCACCACGCTCGCTTTTGCACACACGCAGGTGAATCGCTTGCACACGCACACAGCGGGGCACGGCTGACAGCACACACTTACCCGGCCGTCAGAGCGGCGCTGGCCCGAAGCCCCTCTCAAGTTTGGCCTTTCGCGGCGCGCCGTGAAGAACGCAGGCCACTGCCATTTGTTGGCCCGCTAATCCCACCTGCAATGGCACTCGAGAAACTAGTTTGTCAAGTTAACGCCGCTTGTTGAATCGGGTCGGCATGCAGCAGCGCGGCGAGGAAGACTACCGCCGGCCCTTTACTTCCTCTCGGCCCGTGGCACTCAGGGGAGCCGGGCGGGTGGGGACGACAGGCCGAACGGCGGGCAGCTGTGAGGAGGAGGAGGAGGAGGAAGGGGAGCAGCCGGGCGAGAGCCGAGGCAACAGGCAGGAGGAAGCCGCGGACGGGGAGAGCAAGGGAGAGGCGAACGCAGCCCGCCGAGGACGCGGCGGCCGGGGAGGCGAAGGGAGGCGGGGGGGAACGAAGGCAGCAGCCGCGGGAGGCGGGAGCAGCCGGGGCGGAGGGAGGAGCGGGCGGCCGGGCGCAGCCAATTCGGGGGCCCTCGTCCATTTTTCGGTGTGAGTCAGGCACGTCGGCGGGGTGATGCTACGGCGCTGGGAAGGGGCCGGGAGAGCGGTGGGGCGCAGCGGGGAG
>VYZV01033179.1:740542-777869 GCA_013401275.1 Pandion haliaetus | reverse complement strand
TCCTATCACCAGCCACCTGAGAGAAGAGACCAGCACCCACCTCACTACAACCTCCTTTCAGGTAGTTGTAGAGAGCGATAAGGTCTCCCCTCAGCCTCCTTTTCTCCAGGCTAAACAACCCCAGTTCCCTCAGCTGCTCCTCATAAGACTTGTGCTCCAGGCTCCTCACCAGCTTCGTTGCACTTCTCTGGACACGCTCCAGCACCTCAATGTCTTTCCTGTCATGAGGGGCCCAAAACTGAACACAGTACTCAAGGTGTGGCCTCACCAGTGCCGAGTACAAGGGGATGATCACTTCCCTGCTCCTGCTGGCCACACTGTTTCTGATACAGACCAGGATGCCATTGGCTTTCTTGGCCACCTGGGCACATTGCTGGCTCATATGTAGCTGACTGTCAACCAGCACCCCCAGGTCCTTTTCCGCTGGGCAGCTTTCCAGCCACTCTTCCCCAAACCTGTAGCGTCGCATGGGGTTGTTGTGACCAAAGTGCAGGACCTGGTTGGTAGTCCTGACCCTTTCCCATAGAGCTCTATGTCCATTTGCAACCTGAATTACAGTGCCTTTGA
Organism: Pandion haliaetus; assembly: GCA_013401275.1. Lineage (NCBI taxonomy): Eukaryota > Metazoa > Chordata > Aves > Accipitriformes > Pandionidae > Pandion > Pandion haliaetus. Next base: position 777,302 of record VYZV01033179.1, on the reverse strand, counting down.
GGAGAGATTTAAAGTGTTTAGGAAGAAGGATGGGAAATGTATCATACCCACATTACCTACTTGAAGAGATTTTGCATGCTGTGTTTTTAAATCGTCTGTCGACAAAAATAAACGCTTCTCTATTTCCAACAGTTTCTTCAAATTGGCACTTGCCTCAGCCCGCATAACATCAAAGTGGATCCTGAAAGGCTCACAAAAGGGACAGTACATTGAAGGCGTGAGTCTTTTGTTTTCATTAAGTTAAAAGATTATTATAAACAGTATCATCTCTGCAAATGAGTGTAGAATTGTCTAACCCAGACCCTGCTTTTGCAGGTAGTTCTCCTCTATATAAATCCTCTTCTATGTGCTCAAACGCTCATCTAAGAAAGAATCTGTGCTTTTGCCCTCACTACCTCACTGTTTTAGTATTCAAAAAACTCCTCCAAAATTTTCAGCCTATTTTTATTCATAGGCAACACATGCTCATCTCTCTTGTGCCAATACTGTCCTTACTTAGGTGGTCCTTCTCCCTCCTTGCCTTTTCTCCCTAATCTATTTATAGTCCAAAATTATATCTCTTCTCAGAGTTCATTTAGCTTACATGGAGACCCAAACACATTCCGCTGCCGAAACAACAAGAGTAGGTTCTGACCTACTCTTTGTGCCAGACAAGAAATACTGAATCAGCAAAACCTGGCCCAGTGTTTCACGGTGCATCCAGATATGAGCAGCATTAGAAGAGTCCCTTGCAGGATTTGCATTGTAAACAGTTCTCCACAGGCTGATTAACAAATCAGTTCTGTAAGTTTGAAAGTTTGACTAAACTAGAGGGCAATTACTTCATAAAAAAGAGCACATTTATATCATTGACCAGCAAGATTTTGTTTCAGGTAACAAAAGTATTTCTATTATGACACAACCCAAAAAGAAATTAACGTTTCAAAACAACATCCAACTTAAATTCTGCGCAGATAACTTGCAAAAGCCATAATATTTTCTGTTGCATTACTGAATAAAATATTTTCTTTTAATTATTTAGTAGCTACTTAACAAATGTCAATCCATCTCCAGATTTAAATGTTATCCCTGCTTCTAGCTACAAGGAAATGTAAAACACTGCAAGATTCCTCTTAATTCATAACAGGATTTAAAAATGTTAATGCTGATGCTATAAATGTGGATTCAGATTAGTGTAATTTAACATATCTCCAGGTGATTCCTCTCAGCTAAACAGAAAGTGCTGGTGTTAGACTCATGAGGCTTTCAGGCACATGTCGGAAAGTCTGCAGAAACAGATTTTTTTCTTTCTACCCACATACGTTAGAAACTTGTGCTGATACTCAACTCAGGGACTCCTGAGGTCCCTCAATTGCTAGTAAATCATCCCAATCATTCCCTTCTTACACCAGCTCTGCACATGTACCTCCTGATGGGTTTGTACATGAATATGACAGAAATTTCAGGGAAGATATGTTTCTATTGCAATTGAATAGAAGAATTCTCTTGGAATAGAAAGAAGTGGTGGAAGAAGAATCTGGTCCTTGAAAATGAAGGAGTTCACTATTTACAGAGTTTTACTTCTAAGGTAGTACTGGATCGTCTGAATAGCTCCACATAAAGTCTTAACCAGGTTGATTTATAAATCTTAACAATGCTTGGTGTTAGAAGGGAACCTCTCTCTCCCACAGCAGAGAAGTCCTGTGACCTTATTACACCATCATAAAATGACTCAGCTCCTTGTTGGCTTTAAAGAGGTTGGCAATTCATACATAAAAAAACCCAAACAATAATGTCCTACCCTGCTGCCTTGGAAACAAAGTCAAGATCTCTGGGAAGCTGCAGCAGATCTGTGTGTTTTCTTTCAACCTCCTAAAATTGAAGTGAAAAATGGTTACCTTGCACAGTCAGTCAGAGAGTATGAAAGTTTTTCAGCTGGACAACATCAGGACTGAAAAATTAACACCTCAGTTTTCATTCTTATAAGCGTAGGGGTAAATTTAGTCTCGTTCATTCTTTGTCTCATGTTAGTACCCATAGGGTGTTAAAAGAAAGCAAAAGGCTCTTTCAACTGCTCAGGCTTACATCCCACGTGCTGCCACAGTGCGCAAGCTGACCTGAGATTTTGTCTTCATACCACTAAAATTAATTTCATTTGACAGATGCATTTGGGAGACGTGTCAACACAAGAGAGCAGTTGGAGAAGAAGAGAAAGAAAACAGCAAGCAGACATTGTTTAACAAACTTGAGAAAGGAAACCTAGTGTTAAGTCTCTAAACATTACTGCATATGGATTTGATCCCGTCTGCACAGAGAGCGGTGGAAAACTTTTCATCATATTTCAGGCACAAAGGCTCACTCTCCAGATACCTACAGTGGGGTGCTACTGAGATCAAAGCCCCTTAGTTTCTGGGGAATGAATATTTGAGAATAATGCACGCAGGAATAATTTCACAGTTTTGTTGTACCTCCAAAATATGGTGAAGCAGAGTAATGTGGTTTTGGTTTGCTTTTGTTTCTGTTAGTCTGAGCAAGGCACTCATTTTAAAACCTCCAGCATCTCCAGTGTGATGCCCCTAGAAGATACAGAAAAAAGTTCCTTCCTTCAGTTTGCAAGTCTTGCATTTGTATTTTCTGTTATCTTTAGAAAGATAACAATTAAAGAAATCAGTTTACTTACATAGTTCAGAAAGTTTCCAACTTTAAGAATCAATTGGCAGAAAACTGGCAGTCGGTGACTGGCAAGAAGTGCTGAAGAATAAAAAGACAGACATTTTCAAGAAATTAAATGAAATGATCTGAAACAGGATTTTCCTTAGGTTTGACAGTGGGGGGTAACAAAATTCTCATCCAAGATTATGTCAAGCCATTGTTACGGATTTGGAAATATACCAGTACAGAAATAAATCAGCTGAATGGAAGTGGAATGAGTAAGTTTCTGTTGTGGTCTCTTCTCTACAGATAGATGGAAAACTAGTTTTTCCATCAAGTTGGGAGTATAGATGTGTCATCCCTGTAGCCGCTTATGAAGGAGAACCACATATGAGAAAGTGTATAAACTTGTGAAAGTCTATAGCCCCCATTTCCAGCACATAATTATTCTAGGTTAAGAAAAGTAAAGGGCTTTTTGCCTTGTTATTATCATTAGTGGGAGTGATAACCAGAAGCTGTGCATTTTAGCAGAAGAATCTGGGGTAACAATGAAGTTTTTGGCAGAACTAGGACAGAAACGCTGACCCACGCAATGGGATGGAGGGTGGACAAGTAGGACTGCAGAGAGCTGTTGATTGCAACACAGTAAAGAGTAACGATAGCATGGACATCAGACAGCCAGGTATATCCAAGTTTTATGTGCAAACATAAAAGTTTTACTGTTTAACTCTTTGACAGGAGGTTGATGACTCTCTAAAACTATTGAACTGAAGCTAGAATCCAAGAGCAACTTCAAGAAAGAGCCAAAACTAAAACCAAGGCTAATTTTGTGTGGAGGGGGACGCTGAAACACTGGTGAACATCATCTGGGATATCTGTTTTGGAAGCTAAACCAGATTCTGGTATGTCACTGTGGCCTGTGCCACCACAGAGGTAAGCTGGACTGAAACCAGTGTGCGCTAGACAAAAAAACTGGAACTGATTCATTGTTGTCGACAAAATTCTCCACTGCACACAAAAATTTAACCTATTTCAAATGGAATCTGGCATTGACATGAAGAAAATTTTCTCTGCAGAACCACCTATAGGAGAAAGGTTTGTGTTATTCATGTCAACAGAAGCTCCACTTCAGAGCAGGACAGCACAAATTGCAGTTCTGCAGAGTGAATTCTGGAAGCAGGAATCTGCAGAATCATTTTGACATTTGCTACATATTCAGCAATTAAAAGGTTAATTTTGATTAGATTATAACATACGTTACCACTGATGCTATTCAAGTACAAGAGAGGCTTCCTATGACTGAGCCTGGGCATAGACACAGCACTGATGTACTTACTTTCACAGGCTGTCCTGATGGCTCGTGCTTTTGGCCACAGACACTCCAGGAGAACTGTTGTTTCCTCACAAATCAGCATACATTCAATCCGCAACTGGTAGCTAAGAGATCAGTGGAAAAAAAACCCCAACAAATACCACAAAAACAAACCCCACAGGCCTGATTAATTGACTTGCGTTCAGCAAGAGAATCACCCATTTTAGGCAAAGTGTGGTACCAGCATTTTTATGTGCTCTCTAATGCTCTGACACAAGAACTGGATTATAAATAAATCAAACACTTAGATACTTCCAAAGATGCCCTGGAAACAATTATCATCTCCTCTTTCAGAAAGCAATGTTGCACTGACATCTGGCAGTGACTTCCTTGCATAATGAGGCCATCATTTTTTATAATTCCTGGGCAGCACTAGCCAGGATTTTTGTTCTTCCTTGCCACTTCCCAAAGAAATTAGAAATATTTTTGCAGTGATGTCCTTTAATTATATTTATGCCTCACCATGGATTAATGTTGTGGAAGAGCCATGAAAACATTTTCTAAAGTACTTTTAAAGCTAGCTATAAGTTTGAGAAAATGAAAAGGCACATTTTCACCACAACATTTTCAGAAAAGTGTTTCTGTTTGTGGCATGGCAACCGATCAGATTTATGGAGAGCTATTGCTATGAATTATGACATATCACCATGTTTTTATGAACAGCATAAAGATTTCTCTGTGTGTGTACCTCATCTGACTTCGTAAAAATGAGGGAGGTGGTGAAAGCACAGGAACTGCTGTGATTCATTCATAGGTTTGTGGACACTCTTTGGTAGACTGGAATCTCTAAACCAGGGGCGGAGTGAATCAGCAGCCTGGTGGCAGGATTTAGTCTGCAACTTCATGCCACACAGATAGTAGTTGTACAACACTCAAGAGTTTTCTCATACCAAGGTTAATTTAACTGTAGTTTGCCAAAGGTGTCTGAAAGCCTCTTTGGCCTTTGGGAAGGAAAAGTTTCTCAATATAGCTCTACAAATAGCAGTCAGATGATTTATCCTGAAGGCTGAATATAAGGAACATCCATCTAGCATATGAAACAGAGACCTGTGGACAAATCTTGTAAGAACCACACTCATGGGTTGAAGACAAGGAGAATTTTGCTTACCTAGGAACTTCAAAGAGATGGAGATAAAACTGATCTGCATTTGCAAGGTCTGATTTTTCTTCTTCAAAAGATTTCAGGCTATTTATCTAACGGGGAATAAAACAGTAATATAACCACACAGATATTTCTGGTGCCCATGGCTTCTTACAGGTATGAAACGGGCTTTTGTGAACTTGCTGGGGGCACAGGCAATGGGACTGAGGCAGGTGAACAATAAATTCCATATATGAACAGCTTTGTAAGGGCAAACACGTAGGTTTTGTTTTGACTGGATGGTCATCTGTATTTGTATAGCATCTTGAAGGATGAATCCCTGATCCATAAGCAAGGATTCAGCAAGCTATAGTGCACAGAAGTCCTGCAACCCCTTTAAAAAGATGGATTCTTTCCCTTTCTCCTCATTGAAACCTGCTCTGAAAGGCTCTTTATTCACCTATGTCCACAAATGCCAATGTACTTCATCCATCTAATGAAAATAATGGGAACAGAGAGCAGCACTTGGTCTACACCCCTGCTGAGTCTCCCCGCATGCTGTTGCCTAATCTCTATGTGAAGAGGCCAGACTGTTGCTGGGGCAGACTTCCTTGGAAGTTCATTGACTGAGATGGTGCACGAGGATATGGGATCCAGTCATAACTTCTTGCTTTAGCAGTGGAAATGTTCCAAGCTGAGCAGAAAACACACTGAACTCCATCAGAATAACAGACTTAATAGATACCTCATGGTCTTCAGGCAGCAGTTTAAGTAGCTGCTTCAGTATCTCGGCATCCAGCTTGGATCTATCCCCTTTCTGAATCATGTCAGCAATCTCTTCATTGGAGCTGTAGGAAAGAGAGAAGTGCTGTGAAGCAATGGCACAAGGAGGAGTAACATGATGAACAGAAGAGACCCCAACCTCTCAGCTAGCACTATAGGAGTAAACAAAGTAACTTTCTATACTTGCCTCCCATTATATTTTGGATCTTAGTCCTCAGAAGTACAGAGGAGATATGAAAAACTAAAGCATTTTTTTAAGCCTAAAGCAACATTCCTCATAATTTAGATGTGCTTTCTGGGCTTTGTTCATCTTTACACAACAAACCATGAAGGCCCTCCTTTTACTGTGGCTGTCCAGTGTCACTGGGAAGAGATTTACTTTTGGATTCCTCCACTGCTTGCAGCAAAGCCAAGGCTAAAACCAATGGCTCTTCTCCTGCTGAGAAGTATTTATAAAGATCCCAGAAGGTTTTACCCAAAATCCTTGCCTGAAACTTTGGCAGACAATATGTCCTTGAAATGAGTCCAGATTGCTCTGGTTTGGGCTCTGGAGAGCTCAGCTCCCTGGAGCTATCAGTGCTAATAGAGGCAGCACCCAGCTGCAGAGCAGCCTCATCCCTCATGAGCGCAAGCAGAGCTCAACTCTTTGATCCCACGGTCACTAGCTGCTCTCAGGAGAGCTTAACCACTGCCCAGGGAATCATGCAGAAAGAGGAAATAGCAACTGGATTAGGCTATGCACAGCTCTTCCCCACTGAGAAGCGGTTTGCAATGGAAAAAGAACAAAATAATATTAAAAAATTCCTTCTGACATTCTGATTTATTCTTAACACAAAGGAACTTCTAGGCTGAGTTTCTTTTTGAAGCCCTCGTAACATGGGCCATTGCACAAAGGGCAGGGAGAGAGCAGAACATCCATCTTCATGCTGCAATAGTTTCAGGAAATCTAAGAGTAAAGATATTTTGCCAAAAACTAATACTGATTCCTTTCTTTTGGTTTTTTTTTGCCCTCCCTGTGAGGACTGTGACTTGGTAAATTGCCAGTTGTTTAATTATAGAAACTGTTTCCTATTTATAGAAAAACTGCAAATAAAAACTATATACAACTTTGGATCTGAACCCTTGGAAACGTGTGTTTAAAATCAAATGAGTAACTTGAAACTTCCAATCAGGAATCTTCACTGATGATTGCTGCCAGCAGTTGATATTTATGTAAATAATACCAAACAAAACTGTGTTTCCACATGATTTTGCTGTTATTTATGAATATTGTCTCTTTAGGAATTAGTGGTCCATTTTAGGTTTAATACCAGTGTGAGACATGACATTAATTGTCTGGAAAGAGACTGCCACATCTCATTAGTTTAAAAGGAAAAAAAAAAAAAAGAAAAAGAAGTTGACTCTTTGCTAAAGACAGATAGTGGTTGTAAAGTATTTCTGCTAGATTTATTTCATTTAATGTCTGAATAAACACATAAACACATCAAATAAGTAATTCAGATGGTACTCTCCAAATCTTACCACTTAAATTGCTTCAGAAATATACTCAGAAGGAGGCTTTTCTTTGGACCTATGAATGTGATCTGTAAAAAGAAAAAAAAAGCAATCAGCGAGAAATACATTTACCTTGATTTTAATGGAAATTTTAGAGCTTTTGTTTGTTTGTTGGGTGAGATTCATCCTTCTCTGGTAATAACATTATCAACAATCTTCATTGATCAAACTCAGAGCAATTACAATGGTACAGATAATTAGGCCTATTTTAAAAAAAGAGAGGCAAAGGCATAGAGAAGGGAATTGATTTGTTTAGGATATTCCAATTTATAAGAATTAATACTGAAATGCCCATGTCTTTCCCCTCTCAGATGAAGACCTCTCCCTCAGCAGAATTACTTCAACATGTTTAATTCTGCACCTCTCCTGTGCTTTTTTTTAGGTAATCTTAAGCAATGGTTATAAAAATATTTCAAACTTTTTTATTATAAATGGTTGACAACAATAAAGAGTGAATAAGCTTTTCTCTTCCAAGAATTTTGCCAAGCTCTACAAAAAGCAAGCAGTCCCAAGTACCTCTTTTGTTTTCTTTATTTTTGGCCCCATTTTCTCCTTAGGTGCTGTTGGCGGGACAGAGAAGAGTAGCTCCAAGCTTGCGTAGTCAGGCTCTACAAGCTCACTGCTTGGCATCACAGCCCACATGGAACGACTTTCTGGAAGAGAAAAACGCTTCAAGATGGGCCACAGAGATAGAGGAGCACTTGCAAGGCAGTGTGATTTGTGGAAGGGAAAACTCTTTAGAGGATGATGAAATACGATGCTCATTAGTCCTGGACAAATGTTAATTATTTAAGAGTGGCAGCTCCCACAGCATCCTGAAGGTTTGAAGGCTAATTAAACCTGGAAAACTACCGCCACATTCGATTCACTGAACTGAAGGCAGCAGATGAACTTAATGGGCTGCTCCAAATTCTTTTGGCTATTGCTGACTGGCTATACATTGCAGAATTGTGGTACCCGAACAAGGGATGTTGCATCCAGTTAGGCAAACATCTCTCTTTGCAAGAGATAAGGACTCCCAAGCCCAGCATTATTACCAGAATCATCAGGAGCCATCAAAATAACACACGGCACTTCAAAACATGAACTTGTCTACAACACTGGAATCTTTAACAAAGGATCTCACCTTTTTCTTTAGGAGAGATTGCAACAGTGACACTGAAGACACTGGGGATGAATCTGAATTTGTATCTCTGCCCAGGAAAGCAGACTGTGGCTCAAACTGGTTTTTTACATGCTTGTTTATGTATTTTATCATAACAGTGAGTTCTTACCCCCTGCTGTCTGCCTTTCTTGGTGATAAGCATAATGGAGAACAACTACAAGATCTGTGTTGTGTGAACTGAGTATTAAAAGCTGCAGCAAAAATGGAAATGTATTCACAGCCTCCTTGCTGAAGGTTGAACAGGACTTGCAAACCCCTTTGGCAGGCCACATGTTAACCATAGACCTTAGTGTTATATTGTATTTGTTATTTTTGAGGGGAAAGAAACCCCACACAAATCATGTGGCTGTGGTCAGTATGAAGTTGGGGACTACACCCTACCCTGAGGGTACATGTTCCCCAGCCCTATTGACAAGAGTTTTCAGCCTCGGATATTGGCTGATGCATCTTCTGGCTTTGCAAGAAAAAAAAAATAGCAAAAGCTTCAGCTGAGAAGACACTCACCGGTGATGTTTCAGGAGTTCATTAGGAAGAACCACAGAGCATGACCATCCAACAGATCTTTCCACTCATCACACTCAGAGCATTTTGCAAGCCTTAACTACTGCAGACTGACAACATCACTTTAACAAGTAACAAATAGAGACTAAGAGGGTAAGAGAAGATTATTTTAGCAGCCACAGAGCCTCAGTTCAGTGCTTTTCCCAAACTACTATTTCCTCCATTTATTGGTGAAGGCCTGGCTTTCCATATTTATTTGTGATTACTAATTTTTTGTAGGACTGAGAGCAGGCAATGGGACCACCTGTGTGACCTGACTTACTGAGTCAAGGCCTACCCCCCCCAACATTAGCATTTTTGTTTGGATGTGAAGTAAATGAACTGATCACCCCAGTGTCACAAGCATGCACATACGTCTCGCTACGTCGGAGGGGAGCTTCTGCCAGTGAAACACCTTCATCTTCAATGTTGGCATCTTCTTAGGGTGGGGCTGCCCCCCGTATCCACAAGTAAGATGACTGCACTCAGGATTACTGCACGGCTGGGAAGGTGGGAGTGACTGGGCATTTATGCCAGGCACGGGAAGGGGTGGAGGAGGCACCTTACACCCAGAGGGTAGCGGTGGAGGGGTTGGCAGTAGTGGTAGCAGAGATGACATGGCAGGCTGTCCTTGAGAGGATGAGGAAACAGCTTGCTGGGAAGGTGTCACGTTCCCTGGAGACTGCTGTGCCTTCCCGGAAAGGCCAGTTGTTACAGAAAGGCTCAGGTCTGCACTGGGGCTCTCCTCTTCCAATTCCATATCAACTTGAATGCATTTGTTCACCTTTTGAACAGATCTTCTGGACACTGTTTTGTGGTGATTTGTGCACTGCATGCTTGATAGCAGGTTCTCTGTGGCTTGCCCCGGTCCCATTTTCCTGCTCTACAAGACAATGAGGAGGTGCATCGATTAGCAAAATTCCTCACAAATGATGGCTACTGCTAACTCCCAGAAAACCAGAAATAACAGCGAGTTTCTGTCCTGGTTTAAGCCCAGCTGGCAACAAAGCATCATGAAGCAGCTCACTCACTCACTCCTCCCCCCAGGGGATGGGGAGGAGAAAACATAATAAAAACCTCGTGGATCAAGACAACTATAGGGATCACTCGCCAGTTATGGTCATGGGCAAAAGACACACTCAACTTGGGGAAAAAAAAAATCAATTTAATTTACTACCAATCAAATCAAAACAAGAATAATGAGAAGTAAACCCAAATCTTAAAACAGCTTCCCCCGACCCCTCCCTCCATCCCAGCTGAACTCCACTCCCGTTTCTCTCTACCTCCTCCCCTCCCCAGCAGCACAGGGGGATGGGGAATGGGGGTTGTGATCAGTTCGTCAGATATGGTCTCTGCTGCTCCTTCCTCCTCAGGGGCAGGACTCCTCACACTCTTCCCCTGCTCTAGTGTGGGCTCCCTCCCACAGAAGATAGTCCTCCACAAACTGCTCCAACATGGGTCCTTTCTGCAGGCTGCAGTCCTTCAGTCACAGACTGCTCCAGTGCAGGCTTTCCCATGGAGTCACGGCCATGTTTGGGGGCATCCACCTGCTCCGGCACAGGCTCCTCCACGGGCTGCACGTAGGCATCTGCTCCCCCCACTCACCTCCATGGGCTGCAGGAGGACAACCTGCTGTCTCACCATGGGTTGCAGGGCCATCCCCTCCCCTGGCGCTCCTCTTCCTCCTCCTTCTTCACTGATCTCGGTGTCTGTGTAGGTTTTTCTCTCACATTCCACTCTCCTCCTCCACCACAGGTTCCCCTTCTTAAATCTGTTATCCAAGAGGCACTACCACCATTACTGAGGGGCTCAGCCTTGGCCAGAGGTGGATCTGACTTAGAGCTGGGGAAGCTTCTAGCAGCTTGTCACAGGAGCCACCCCTACAGCCCCTCTCCTGCTACCAAAACCCTGCCACACAAACCCAAACCAGTTTCCCATTGAGGTAAAAGGCAAAAATATTTCTATCTGCTTTACAAATGACATTTCATGGTGGTTTAAGCTGTGTGAGTCAGCAGCAAAGCAGTACTGCTGGCTATAAGGCTCCTTTTTTACTTCCCTTGATCCTTCTACCTTCTTGTTGTGACACAGAAAGGAAAAACAAATGCTATCAGCATAGTAAATCTCTACCTGGTTGCTTTTTTCCCCTTCTTGCTCAGCCATTCAGGAGGATTTTTCTTTTGATAGGGTAAATGGATGCCCCCTACAGAAGTTGCTATAGGTGCTCTACAGAGGGGACTTCTCAAACAACAGGGACAGACACTTATTCCTGAGAAACCATGTTACCACAATTTATCTTGAGTGCAGAAGGGTGGGGATTTTAAGAGAAACTCTCAAAATAGCCTAATAAATTAAACAAGCTACAGCTGAGGAGAACTCAGGCTGAGCTGCTTAGGGATCTGTGACCACACAGGGAAATGACTGATAAGCATTATAATGAATGAGATGGTCTTATTTTGCCCTTCAACCAAATTTTCACCTAGGATAAATCTTTACATTTGTCCTGAGACTATACAGTTTCTCTCAGAGCCTCTTGCAAAAGGCTATGTGGAAGTCCCTATCTTGTATGTATGTCCAATTTAAAACATGGAAGTAGATCTACCAAAGTTAGTAGCACACTTGCTGGCTCAGGACTTGGTTTTGTTTGCTTGACTGAGCAAACCTTTCTTTTGCAAAGACTTACATCTCTTGTGGGTGAACAGTGTCCTGGGACACTTAGTCTCAGTAGTTGCTTTGTGATTTCTCTCTTTAGCTACCTTCTATAGCAATGCTTATCAACAATGGTAGAAACACCACACGCTAAATGGGGAGCAATGATCAAACTATCATCCTGCAGAGATGGCACAGTAGGTGCAGCCTTTTTAGGGACTGTGTGTAAATAGAAACAAAGACCACTGTCATCTGAGCCCTTACACAAGTCTTCTTTAACAAAACACACATTAGTAGCATCAGCAGCTTTAATGGAGTTAACTGGCTGGGTACTTTCATTTTTATGTTTAGTGCAGGATCAGAGACTTACTTGGTATATACACCATGCTTATGTTCCCAAAGGACTCGATTAATACTTACGAATAACCATTTTTCTCCTGACACAGCAATTTTAAGTAATGACTTACACAGACAAAACTCTTTAAGGGAGCTGCATTAAAATCTACAGTTGATGCATCTCTAGTCCATAGTATGACTTTAAAGCATATCCTATAATTTGAAACAGTTTGTCTTTGAAACCTAGCAATTCATACTGATAGTGTCCAACTCTTACAACAGCCTAAGTAAAATTGTGAACCAGTGGATCCAAGGCAAAAGAAAGCAATAAAACTTTTGATCTATGTTTTTAATCTTAATTTAGTAGGAATGGCTTACATTAAAAACATTAAATGTCAAATCAACCAGAAACTAACACTTGATTTGCATACAAAATGGAAACAGTTAAAATAGCTAAGCCAAAAGCCTGTAATAGAAAATGAGTATTAACTGTATATGCTGTTTAATTGAATTATTTGTTGTTGGTTTCCATAAATATTTTTTTGCACAAATAAGAACTAACACTTTCCCAAAGGTAAAGCAGACTTACATTTAATTTATGTAAACAACCTAATGTATCCCCTTTAGGACTTCACAATCTTTGTGCTAAACTTGTACAGATGTCTGTAATTACCCTAGCAGGACAAGTGAAGGATTCAGCACTATTAAAGAGCCTAATGAGAAGTAAGCCACTTTCTGCTAGAAATATTAGGAGTAAAATGGGCTGATTAAAAAAAAAAAAATCTTATTAGAAATAATCATGTTAAAATTCTGCTGCTTGCTTATTTTAATTAAGCTATTGGAGGAATCAGTAGAAGACGATTAATTAGGAAGCTCTTTTTTTAATCAGAGTGCTCGTCTAAATTGCTACAGGGTTTGTGTAAAGGAAAGTCTTGTTTTTAAAAATCCTAATAAACAAGGAATACTACACAAGTAACAGCTAATATGCTTTGAATGATAAATAGGCTTATAATAATGTACCTCCAAGGATTATACTTTTGAGACTGTGTAGAGAAATCCATGCTCTTAGGAAGATTAAAGCTTTGGTATAACTTCAAGGCAGCTGTAACTCACATTGCTGATACTGTTCAAATTAGCCTGTGGGTATATTTAAAAAAAAAATCTGCATGAAATTTCTCCTTAGAAAGTGCAAAAATCCACCTCTAGTAAATATATACATACACATCTCAATGCAACCAGACAGGGACTAGCATACTGCAGAAAGCTCCAAAGCTCAGTAATTGGCTGGCACCATTTAGGCAGGGCAGGAGACAGAGATTGACTTGGTACACCAGTCCAACTCGATCCAGCTGAAATCAATTAACTTGCAATTAACTGTGAAGCTGTTTTTAGTGCTCTGCTACTCTACCTTTTGTTTTATTGGGAAAGCTGCTGATGTTCGAGGACCACCATAATACAGGCTTTCATTTCTGTCTGCTTACTGACATGCTAAAAATAGGTGCATTTCTCATTAGCCTAGAAAGAGGAGTTGTATTCTGATGGTGTAGTGTGTAGATTTTTAAGTTAGATCCAAAAAACAGCTTACCTCTGTGTCTTGGGCTATGCAAGCACTCTCATTTTTTTATTTCTAGTGTTGCTGATGGGCTGATATAGAGCTATGTTATTTTTATAAACTGATTTTCTTTGTAGCTGGAAGTTCATTTATTGGTCATTATTATGCTGGAAACAGGGATTTCAATGAATGCTTCAGAAAACCTGGTATTTCCCCTTGTGTGCTATTCCTAAAGTGTTTTTTGGAGGGGGGGAAGTTGTTCTTTAAAAGCTGTGCCCCATACACTTTCAAGGTAACCATCAAAAGTGTAAGCACAAGAGTCAACATCTGTAATGCAAGATATTTTTGAGGGTAAGAAGATGTATTGCTTGCCAAATGGCTGGAAGTGAGCTACAGGATGTATAACCCAACCAGGGAGAGGGTTAGTCACTTGATTATGCAGATCGATGGTCCCTAACTAGTACAAAGCTATTGATCATTACCTCCCAACGGGCTACACTTGCTATGGTTTCGATTCAGGGACCTGCTTGCATTAAGAGGCTCCCAGTGTGATATTCTTCACTGCTGACTTTTCAACAGGTATAATTTATTCTTGAAGTTTATGATTCTTACAAGGATAAAAATAAGAAATTAGAGATCTTAATCCTTTCTTGCACAAACAATCTTGTTGCTATAAGGGTCACCCTCTTCCTTTCAGATACATTCCTAGGGGTTCCCAAAGGTTTTATGCAATCTGGGTTCAGAGAGGTCTTAGGGGAGCAGTAGACCTTTGAAAATTACCCTCTTCCTGTTGTTTTGACTCTAATATGGCTGCAAACATGTGTTACGATGTCAGAAAAAAGCGAAGAACTTTTTTTTTTTTTTTTTGCTTATTACTAACAATATTTCCTTTGTGGTATTTTTCATCTACAGTTGTCAAAGTGTTTCAAAGGATACCATTGTCCCCATTTTACAGACGTGGGAACTGAGGCACAGAGAAATGGCTTGCCCACAGCCACTCAGTAAGCCAGTGGCAGAAAATGAGCAGCCCCAGTAGCCCAAGTCCCTGGCATTTCAGTTCAGTGCTCCAGCAGTCAAAAACCTCTTTAGTTTTTGCAATCTAGCAAGTTACCCACCTCACCCTCATTAAGATCCAGCTAATGCTGTGCCTCCTTCTTATATCAAAAAGCTGGCAACAATTGGAAACAAAGTAAAAATACTCACTTTTCATTCTGGAACTGCCTCTGCTGCTGGCTGGAGTGTGGCTGTGAAGTCTACGTGCTTAATGCCTGTGGGCTCAGTCCTAGTGATGGAGTTAATGAAAAAGCCCTCTAAGGGAACTGGCTGCACTTTTTGGCAGCTGGTGGGTAGGCAGGAGCCTCGGGATCTGCTGCAGATGGAGCCTGGACCAGCATCTGTGGGTGGGAGATGTTGGGGGAGAGTGCTGCTAAGACTCCTTCGCTGGCCTTTGTGCCCTGCAGCAGAGCAGTGAGGCAGTTCAACCAAGGAACCATGTGAAGGTGTATGTAGATACACAGATGGGCTGTGACAGGTAGGAGGCTGCAATAAGGTGGGTTGCAGGACTAACTGAGGGCTTTGTACAGAGTAGGGATGAACTTTTCAAAATGGAAAGGAATTTTGATGGTTACTTTAATTGGGGCTTGTATAGCTGAAGGGGTTAGTGACAGGATATAATAGCTTTAATCTGTGGATGTTTGCTAGGTTTGGGATAGGTCATGGTTTGGAAGAGATTACCATGTTGGCTGTCATTTGATCTACATGCAGTTATGCTGTGGTCTGCACCCAGACCTCTGCAGGCAGCCGTATGTGTCACAGGACATCCCTTGCGGAGGTCAGGGTCTCTCCTCTGTCCTCTAGAACTCTGTAAGTGAAGTAGGGCAGTTGAAAGCACCTGAAAGGAGAAAAAGCCTTCTGTCCTCCTTGCGGTCTCTCCAATTAAGGAGGTATTTTAGAAAAGCAAACCATTTGTCTGCGATTCAGGATGGCTTTGTAGACTGCTACTGTGGTGAGTGTAGTCACTGCTCCTGGGGCATATTCTTCTGTGTGTATGATACTGGTTTACCAAAGAGGATTAACGTATAGACCTGAAAGGGTTTCTAGACTCCTGCTACTCCTATCTTTTCTGAACTATTCTGCTTCTCTTGTATCTGGTTCTTGCTGAACAGAGAATCATAGAAATGTTGGTTGGGAAGGACCCTGGAAATGGTCTTGTCCAAGCTCCCCTTCAGAGGACTATTACCACCACTATAGATCAGATCAGCTATGGTTTTGTCTAATTGAGCTGTGAAAACCTTGAAGAATGGAGATTACAAAACATGGCAAAGTGTATAGAAAAAGTCTGTTGGCCTCCAAGGATCACTCCTGGAATTGTGTGCTATTAGGGGTTTCATTAAGATTACAAAATCGAGTTGCAGATTTCGAAGGATCACAGCAGCACACATCATAGATCTGTTACCCTTTTTGCCTGTGCTGCCTCTTCTTTGGGCAAACCCTATCTCTCTGTGGTAGCTCTGACTTTCTCCATCTATTCCGATTGATGGGTTTGGCAATTGTCACCAATTCATGACTAAACTCATTGCAGATTATGTTGTAGGAAGCTGCATAAGTACTAAACAAACACATTGGGTTCTGCATGCCCAGGGCAGGGCAAACCAACTGTAACCATAATGTAGGTGTCATCAGCAAAGACTGCTGATCCTAGAAAAAACCTACTTTGACAGGCTGGGAGTGTATCTAAACCGACTTGATAGGAGCTGACTGTCACAGTGTGATTCTTGTTTTCTGACTTTGAGTAACGTAAGCTGAATCTGCTTAAAGTCTCCATTAGGGAAGAGCAGAGCTCCTGCTAATTCCTACTGACACCTGGCTCTGTATGAATCATCACACACAGTTCTTGCAGAGTTGTTCATGCCGCAGCAAAGACAGCGTTAGAGTCCCTAATGTGAATTAAGTGCTAGCATAGCATGGATGAAGGAGTGAGTTACACTTACAGCGCTGAATATGCTCATTAACTTGCAGTGATCAAATTCTCCACTGATATTTAAAGTCTGATACCTGCTCTACACAAAGGAGTCAGAAACCTTTTTCTGTATTATGGACCTGCATTTCCATTGCAAGTCCTGCAAACAATGCAGTTTTTCTGCAAGATTGTCACTGTGTGGTAATTGCAAACACCTAGAGAGGTCCCGTGACTACCACTGCCCCATTTTAAACCCTCTGTAGTCATGCTTCTAGACATGGCAAAGCTGTTTTTCATATCGTGCCCACAGCTTGATCGTAAGGTGACCAAACAAAACGTGGTTCTGGTGGAGTTGGTTCACGACTGTATTTGCTTTCAGATACATTAGGTGAATATAACCCCATCACTAACATGTTCACCCATATTTCATGGCTGTGACTAGTACCACATATTTTTAGTATTGGTAAGGCTTGTATGTTGTACTCAGTTGACCACTGTGTACATAAAACCAGAAACATGAAGCTGTAGATCCAGGCTTTATGTTTAGACAGAATGAAAACTGGTTAATTTTGCTGCAATGAGCTCATGCATTTTTTCTTTTATTTCAATTTATTCTCTCTCTTTCTAACCAGAACAGAAGGTATTTCTCAGCCCCCTCTGCTCTGCTGAATGTAGGAGAGGACCAAATGGTACACTCAAACCTAAAGATATTGGCATAACTTTGGACACAGAGATTTCAGCCATGCTCTAAGTACAGTGCAATGCTGTGGTGGTGCTCATGTACTAGATATAGCTCCATTTATACATCTCTGTTTCTTTGAGAGAAAACAATGGGTAGTTATTACTAAGCATATACAACAATTACATGCTTAGATGCTTCATAAACTATGTGGAAAAATTGGTCTTCCCCATCCCCACAAGAGAAAGAAAACTTGTCAAGTACTTATTTTATTCTAAACTTTGAAATATTTTCAGTATTGAAAAAAACCCCAAACACACCCCACCCCACCCCCCCGCAAACAAATGCTGAAAATCCATCCCATTAAACATATCTAAATTCTGATGTGAAATACTTGGAAAAGACTTCTGCTGATTTCTTCCATAGCTTCATTTTATCATATAGCCAATGCTTAGTTAAGGAATATGCAGTGATTTGGCAGCTAGAAACCTGGGGTGTTCACAGCCTGGTTTACATACTGGACTCCACGTGCAGTCACCGTAATATACCACAAGAATTCTTTTTTGAGGTGCAAATTCACTGTTGGCTTAAAAGACAACAGACGTTTTGGAGTAGCTGCAAGTGATGTTGTTTTTACCAGCAGTTAGTTTGGCCTTGCAACCACTGAAAAATCTTCAGGATCATGAGCTCTATTTAAAGGTCACAAATGGAACAAAACTGCACATCCCAGTTGAACATCCTTCTATGACCTGCTCTGATTCTGTCCCCCTGTTCTTACATAACCACTGTAATGGAAGCAGAGCTGCTCTGGAGTAATAAATTATAAATGCTATGCTTCAGCCTGCTTATTGGGATGTGATTGTATAGATAATTTAATATAGTTTTCACAGATGACTATGGAATAAAGAACCGGCAGTGGCTCAAAATGACCCATTTCTCTGTGAAGTCTTGAGGGCAGTGGGAAGATAATGCCAAACACCCTCTCTTTGAAGGCTAAGGTAAGAATGCAGAGCAATAAAACCTCTGGCTGTGTGAAAAGAGCTGCTCTCTCTAGGTGGACATGGGGGTAGCTGAAAGACCCAGATGGAGAAGTGGACACCTGCTGCAGCATCTGAAGAGAGCAGTTTGCACAGCATCAGCAGGTAAGATTCCCTACGTAACACCCAGAAAGCCTGTTTGTTGAGGAGTCCTGAATCTCCAAATGATGTTGTTCCTATTGATAAAACAGTGGGGTGGGGAGGAGGAGGCTGGCTGCTCACTGCTAGCCTGGGCTGCAGGCTCTTGCTGGAAACACAGAGGTCGAAAAGCTGCTGGGAAAACACGTTTGATACTCAGATTTTTGTAGCCTGGGGTCTAATCTGAGAGCAGAGGAGCTAGATTAAAGAGCAAAAGGATGATGCTTGGGTGATGTTCTCTGAGACTGGAAAAGAGGTAAAAAAAAAAAAGGGGGAAACGTGTAAATGTGATGGAGACAGTCCTGCAAGTCAAACCTGGGGCAGGTTACACGGTTCTGCAGGAAACGTGGGGCTCTGCCTGCTTCTGCCAGCCGGGAACAGGACTTCAGCTGCAATGGGGCTGTGCCGCTCTGTAGGGTCTGCTGAACTGAAGCTGCCCATGCGTCTGCTCTCTAGTCATCTTTGCTTTTGTTAACTGATTCTCAATATGCTCATAGCAATGCTTTGGTTAAAATAAACCAGTGATTTAATTCTTGGTTTAACTTCTAACTTAGTCCAGCAAAGTTTTCAGTATTACAAGGACATTACAAGTCCTACTAAGCAAAGCAAAATAAGCTTCAGCCTGAACATTAGTCTAGCCACAGTGAGTTACCATATAAAGGCAAAGTTCTTAAATGTACCCAGCTCTTCCACTTGATTCATGTTTCAGCACAGTATCACACTATAGATTCCACAAACATAGATCATTTTAAATGGACAGCTATGTACAAAACTATGATACAATGTTATTACAAAACTTGAGAAATAAAGCTCTGAATTTGAAAACACAATACTGCACATTCCTAGTTTTAAAGCAAAAGTAACATGAATCTACACATTCTACAGCTTGAACACAAAGACTTTTGAGTGCAAGAAGCTGACAACAGCATTCAGACCCAGAGACTTACTAAAGGATGAGCTGAAAATGTGTCCTATAGAGCACTCTGGAAAACCTCTTTCTGTTGCTTTAATAAGAGGAACTGGGGCCCTGGTTCTCCAAAAGTTGATGGATGCATCTGTGCATGTGAGAAGACTACTGACGTGCTTCAACTTAATTGCACATATGCCTCATGTAAGAACCAGACACTGTTTATATGGCCATATGCTTACTAAAATACATACTTTATTTTACTTTTTTTTCCATGTAACCGATTTCCCTTGCTTTAAATGATTGAGAGTAAAAATACACTTGTCTGATCTGGGTCTTGGACCTGGTCCAATATAAATTGTCAGTGGGTGATGCTTCCACCTGTGATGGTACAGCCACTGCTTAATTTATACCCTTAATTTGGTTGAGGCACTGCTATTTTTAAAATTTCTCTGAGGGCTAAACACTGCAGTCCTTTCTTGGGCCACACTCAGCTGTCATTTCAAGAGGAGTTTGGCCTAAGAGCAGGTTGAAAGACTTGGCTTCCAGCACAGTGGACAAGAGGTCTGACCCTTTCAGGCCACCATGCACAGGACCAGCCCCCGGCCCCATGGGCGCTCAGCATAAGGCATGGCCGAGGGGGCTGAAGTCTCCAGGGAGACTCTTTGGGTCTTGGGAGGGGAGTGAAAGGCTGTGCGAGAAGAAGCAGTGCATTCTGGTGGGGCAGAGGTGACCACGGTGGTGTTTCAGTGATGCAGAACCCGGCTTCTGAGACGCTGGCAGTGCTCCTGGGACACATGAGCAGTTCGCTGGGTCTCTTATTTCTTCTGCCTTGCTGTAACACCTGCAGGAGGAGGGGGAAATGCAAATTATTTGCAGCTATAAAATGAAAGCAGTGTGGTTTTGCATGTGTGTGTATCTTAGGGTTGGGGTGCTACTAGGGAAACCAGTTTCAGATAATCTAAAACCAGGTAGAGCTAAATCTTTATGTACTTAATAAAAACCTCATGCTTCCAGAACTGATCCTGATGTTCAAGAGTTTGGGCAACTCTGCTTTTAAGCTGGATGCTAGTTCAGTCCAACAACACGAGTCTTGTATTTTCGAAGCAGAATATTGGAATATGCTTCTAGATGTTAAATTGCTGAACTTACTAAATCTAGAGGATTTAGCAGGACTGTCAGAAGGATGGGTTGGCACACTGTCATTTTTAAGAGCCTGTCTCTCTCCATAACCAAAGCAAATACCATTTCTAATGACAGACATGAAGGCAAAGGCCATATAGAAAGATGAGCATTAGCTTGATGACATTCTCATGGTCCATTAGAAAACTGCCCACAGACAATACTGAGCCTGCTGAAGGGAAGGTGAAGCATCCATTCCTCTAGAATTAAAACAATTGAAAAAAAAAAAAAAGAAGAGGGAAAACCTTGACTCTCAAACCCTGCTGTCTCTTTGCAGGGGGAGGCTGATGTCCCACCGTGCCATGTGCATGTCCTGGCTGGTGGCAGGCAGCGCTGCATCCCCCTCCTGCCCCTTCCCTCCCTCCTCACCAGGCTGTGGTCTTTGAGTACTGGCCTATGCTCCCAGTTTGGTTTGTTCTTTTATCTTCTAGGGAATAAATCCAGTGGATTTGTGAGCAGGGAAATTGCCAAAGCCCGGTTTCTTATGGACTTGCGCTTTCAAGACATTTGTTTCCCCTAACCTTTCCAAGTGACATAAAGATGGGAGGAGAGGAAAAAGGTTGCTGCACAAACAGACATGAACATTTGTCTGTAGCAATTCTCTAGCGTCTAAGGCAAGGGAACTCAAAGAGCACCTGAATTCAGGTATTTGTACAGTCCCTCCTCTGTTTGACTGTCAGCTTTTGTTAAATAGTCTTTCTTCAAGCTCTTCAGATTTGGTTGGAAATGAGTTCAGATGTTACCAGGGCACACACAAATAACATTGTGACCACCAGTGCCTTGATTCCACAGGAAAACCAGCTAAACCATTTTTCTCAGGAATATGGAGATAATGTGGGATACCACTCTTTGGGTGTAAAAGCTGACATTTAAAGAACTTTAACATTAATACAGAAATTGCTGCATAACAAGATATAGTTAAGGTGAGGCAAGAGCTCGGTAGCTGATAACAACAGTCTTTTATTACTCCGAAATATTATTTCATAGTCACAGACTGTTCCTGCCCTTACTCTGCTGCTGTTACATAAGCTCTAAAAAATGATATGGGGATCGAGTCTTGATCCCTCCAGCTAGATCTGCACAAGAAGGAAGAAGATTCCTGCAGCTTCACTGAGACCTGGTAACTTCCACATCCAGCAAATCCACCAGAGAGAGAAATATCCTGTACCAAAAGAGAACTGGTGCTGTGACCTGAACAGACCATGTGCNAAAAAGAGGTGGAACTTCCTAGGAAAAAGTATTGATGGGGAGCAGTCTAGGCTTGCTGAGTCTGTCATATCAAGAGGGACGGACTTGAGCTGCATTTGGGTGAGGAAGCACTGTGGCTGGACACTAAGAGAAGCAACTGGATTTTTGGTTCCTCTATCCTTTCCAAGTGACATAAAGGTGGGAGCAGAGGAAAAAGGGAATTGCAGGTTTCAGGGTGCAGCTTGTCTCTACCCTCCCAGCACCGAAGCACAGCCAAGCGCTGCTGGTGCAATGCAGCTGTGCCAGGCGCTGCATTTCAAGGACGCGCTGAAACTCCTGCCTGACTTGGTCACTTCATAAAGGTACTGTTTGTCCATGCATTCTTCTATGTTGCTTTCCCATGTCTTCTAAGGGGAATTCAAAGCTGTCTGTGTCTCTAGTTTTTTCAAATATGACTTTTTTTAAGCCTGTGTGCTGGAATCCCTGTGCTTAAAACATACATAATCCGAGTTACACTTAACTCACGCTTTCAGCTGCCCTCCCTGTGCAGCATGACTACTGGTCCTGACATATTTCTTACCTGTGCCTTGCTGCTACTATTTTCTGCTCTTGCTGCAAATCTTCCTTAGGATTTTTAAACCAACAGAGCTACTTCCCTTTTCCACTTGATGTAATCCTGTGGTATGGCATAGAAAGCACCAAGAGGAGGGCAGGAGTAGTCAGGACTGTAACTACCCGATTTATATCTCATTTTCTCTTGCTAGCAATGATGGTCCAGGTGCAGGAACAAAAGCATCCCTGTGTGGAAATCCTGCAGAGATGCCTCTGTTCTACCACCCCAGAGGTCGGAGTCACCAGGCTGTGTGGGAGCAGGGCTCCCGGCTGGGCTCCCAGCCCCAGGCACTAGGGATGCTGGAGAATAAATACAATCCTTTCAGGAAATGAGACAGACAGAGATTTGACATTATTGATTCAGTTCATAAGAGATGCTCATCAGCATGGAAAGGACAACACGTAACTATGCAATTTCAGTATAGTGGATGTTTCGATTCTTTTTCTCTTGCTTTTCTTTCCACTTGCCAAAAAAACAGGCAAAGGTTTGCAAATGAAAGTCTCATCCTGAAACTCCTTAAGTTTTCTTTTGAGGGGCAACTGTATATTGCCAGCATCAGTGAAGGATGCAGGGAACTTGGTACACAGTTTCACTAGAAATTGGGTTTACCTGTGTTATTTTTTTTTGGTGACAAAAGCCACATGACCTACCCCCGATCCCAGAGAGCTGCATGAATGCACTTAAGTATTCACGGTCTGTTTGCTCCAATGGACTAGTTAAGTGTGCAACTCTGGAACTGAATTTGGCTTCGAGTTGCAGCTGGTATCTTGCCCCAACTAGTACTTCTCCCCAGGTCCAGTGTTTATTCTCTTTTCCAGATACCTATATCTAAATGGTGCTATAGGAAGTGGCTACCTGCAAGCAAAGCAAACATTATTCTTCACAGGAGGTAGATACTGAAATTGCATTTTTACTGTTTTTGAGAAAATAATGGGATCAAAGCAAGGACTTTGTTTATCACATGAAGCTGGATTCACTTGGTTAGAATAATGACTTTTAATTATCTGCAAAGAAAGGAGGTTTGGCTGCTGCTGACAGAGGACAGACATGTGGGCTGCGACCCTGTGTCAAGGGGAGATCAGCACTGACTCCACTCAACGCAAGATCAACACCCTGGAGAGTAAAAATCAGAGTAACAAATTTATTTTACATGTATTTGTGATTAGACACAAAGACAAAAAGCTTAGCTGATATGCTGAATACTGATTAGGTCTGTAAAGTCCCAATGCTGTGGTTAGTTCACATAGAAACACCTTTGTGAGTTTACATACCTCATTGAACCACACAACCTTTTTTTGTTTTATTATCTCCAGTATCAGTCTCAACCTCTGCTTTTAAACAAAAGAGACACACTAAATATAGCTGGTCATGGCAAGGCAAATGTAACAACAGGGAACTTTTTGCGATGAAAATATTGTCTAGTAGCGGAGAGGTTCCCAAGATGCCATCCCTGGATGCCCAGGGAGCCCCGTGGCTTTTGGGGGTTCAGTTCCTTAAGCCAGGAATACTAATTTCACATGTCAGGAAAGCATTGCCACGGCTGGGAGCGTGGGTGCTCCCTTTGCTGCGGCTCCTCCTGCTGCTGCCTGGGAAGCAAGTTTGGGAACCACTACTCTGGGAAACCACTTTGTGGCTTGTTTTTTAACTACAGGAAAGTGGCATGTTTAGAAATGTAAATATCTACAGCCCCAGGGCATGCCGGCATTACAAGGGTAAGTCTCTCTGTGGCAGATGCTCAACCCATGCCGTCTTTCTCAGCAGTGGGTATTCAAACCCTTCTTTCCTTTCTCCTCCACCTTCCTAGGAAGGAAAAACATTAAACATTGATAAAAAGAGACTTCCACCACTTTCCTGCCCATTTGTTTGACCCTAGGATCTCGCAGAAAACGGGCTTTGGACAGTATACTGCATCTTTCTAAAGGCTGACAGACCCATGTGTCTTCCCTATGAGGCACCTCACCTCATAGGTGACCCACCCAAGGGTGTCTTCAGTTCAGTAGAGTCTCAGGGACATGGATGCACTTCCCAGTTTGGGACTGGCTGTGGACATTCACTGTGAGGCAGAGACATGGATGGCTCCATGCCTCCAGCAGCCAAGCTCTCTCCTGGCCCTAGCAGGGCAGCCCAGCACGAGGGACCCATTCAACCAGCCAAATATGATCCTTTGCAGAAGCATCAGCAAGGTGGTCTTTTTTAACTGTTCACTTTTTCCCCTCACCCTGCAGCAATGGCTTGAGGGCCTGATGCTCAGGAGCCACCTAAAGTACCCCCAGGACAGGTTGTCAAGTCACTGCAGGCAAAGTGCTCTTGCAAAGAGGCTTAGGAGTGGAAAAACCAAACAACCCTACGGCAGCACTCATGTTGCTGCCTTTATGTGTTTATAAGTAGTTGAGAGGGGGTGATTGCTGATTAAGTACCCAGTATTAACCGCTCTTGATCACTGCTCTGGAGTCTAATGGAGCTCTTGTTTGCACGTAACTGTGCCTTGTAGCTGTCTTTAGCACAGTTGACAGATGTGCTTATTGCCATCTTTACTGCGTATGTGTAATGGGCTTTTTAATTATTGATTCATCATTACCCCTTTATAAACTACTTATAAATGTCAACAGAATGAACTATGTTTGTATTTTTCTATGTAAATCTCTTTCAGGTTTAAAAAAAAATCACAGAAAATAACAGCTCCATGAAACAGCGTGGCTCTAGGAGCAGGGGGCATTGGACCTCAAAGCGGGGAGGAACAGATATGTACAAATATACGAGGAAGCCTCCCCAGTTTAACTCAGTCCCCAGGGGCTATATATGAAATAGGCTACCTGAGTAGCTTTTGCTGTGCCTCTTCTTCTTCTTCCGTTTCCCGGATGGCCTCTGCTTTTCCCTGTCGGTGTGAGTTTGCCCTGGGGGGAGCGTTGCCGAACAAGAGGAGTCAGTGGCTGGCTCCTCCGAGAAGGACTTCTCTTGAGAGGTGTCCAATAGCGAGTCCGTACCAGGGTCTTCATTTTCCTTTGCCATCTCTTTTGACTCTGCCTGATGAGCCCCATCGTAGGGAGCGGACTGAGCGCTGCCAGGGTCAACCCTGGTCTCGCTCAGCTGGGTTTCTGGCTCCTGCGCCAGTCTGTAGCTCTCTGACCTATCAGTTGGGCTTTCCTTGTCCTGGCGTTCTGAGATGGACCCATTGAGTTGGTCTCTCAGAGCAGTGCCCGAGCTGCTGCTCACAAACATTATCCCCGTGCCTATGTTAGCAGCAGAGAAGACAACGGAGCTGCTCTTTGTGCTTGGCTGGAGGCATGACCAGCTGTCTGCCTGCTCCATCCCGGTGCCTGGCATGGGCTGACTGGCCCCGTCAGCTTCTACCAAGCTTACTGGGGGGCTTTCCGTCCGGGACTCTGGTGGCAAATTTCCTCCAGCATTGTTTTTAGATAAAGCCTGGTTTGAAGCTGAGGCATTTGTAACATCTCCACCCATCTCCATCAGGGCAGTGGTTGAGAGGGCAGTGGTTTCTGAGGGATGACCATCGTTGTTTTGCTTCGTCTTATCATCGATCTGCTTTCCTGCTGCTTGTGGATCCTTAATGCTCTTTCCTTTAAACAAAAACCATGCAATCAGCCACAGCTGCAGAGCTGCACTGGGGATCAACCAAGGTATTTCTGCCACAGGGAGAGTTTACAAGCTAGCAGCTGCCCGTGGAGGGTGCACTGACCCTAAAGCAGCTATGCAGAAGCAGCACCATTTTATCCTCCCTATACCTCCCTTCCTTATACCCCATGTGGTCAGCCCAGTTGGACTCCAAGACTCCAGCTCAGCAAAGCCCCTGCTCTGTTTTCAGCAGGTGTTTATGTGTCTTTGCTGCCAACTGGCTGCTTTCCATGGAAGCCCCTGGACTCACAGGGGTGCCTGAAAGCCTATGGCAGGAGGAGGGAACCTGCCTGCGAGGTCCTGAGCCAGGTGGGACTGCTAGCTTGGGTGCACAAGGACTTCAAAACTGTCCATCAGCCAGCCTAATCCTGCCCTTGCAGAGCATGTTTAGGAGAGCCACAGTGCACAAGTCAGGCTCTATGGTAGGCCAATGTCCTTGAACATACCTAATGTGCACTGACATCAAGGTGAAGAGACCAAAGAAAAGCTAAACCCATGGGCTGTCTCCTAACAAGCACCTAAAGGACTTGGGTCCTTCTGCAAATAGGGTTTTCTAATCTTTTTTAAGGGCTTCTTTAGACTCCCAAATGTAGACTAAGACAGGGCACAGCACTCTCCAAGGCAGTGGCAAGCTGTGCTACTGAGACTCGATAGCACGGAGGTGACTCATGTGGGGATGACACCAGCACCCCATCAGCATGGTTCTGTGGCTGACCTGAGAGGGTTTATCAGCACGAGTACAGGCCCATGCTGCTCCAAATTGCTGCTAATTCTGGGACAGACCTGGCTGGCAATAGCTCAGGGCTCTCTGCTCCTCTTCTCCATGGCACTGGCTGCAAAGCCTCCTTAAATAAAATACCCCAAATGCAAACACGAAGGCTTCTTGTTTCTGTGCTTGGCTCAGGCTCAGAGGCAGAGGGGAATGAATAGCTGTAGGTACAGTCGGGTCTGTGTCCTTACCAGACTGGCTCTGCTCCGGGCTCTCTGCAGGCAAGGTTTTAGGAATTGCATCCAACTCGTGTCTGTTCTTTGTCTTTCTCAGCGTGAACCCTTTCCTTATGTCGGCTAGCAGCGCATCGATGACGCACACCTCCTCCTGCTTCACCACCCCCTTCTTAACTGGTATAGAGAGAGATGGGTGTTAAATCTGCCTATGAGATGGAGCAGAATGAGACTTTGCAGCGATGCTATTGCTTGGGGTGGGTACTGCTGTCCTGGTACAAGCAACCGCTGGGCAAAAGCAAGAGCCCGATGCCAGGCCTGGGAGCAGCCCATGCTCCATGCCACCGCAGCAGCATGTCCTGGCTGAAGTCAAAGGGTTTACCCCAAAGTCTGGGTGCTACAGGCTGGCACCAGTGGCACCTGCTCTGCCTGGACTTGTGCCTGGTTGTACCATGACCTTGAAACACCTCCTGTTTGGTGGGGGTCTTTTTTTTGGGTGGGGGGTTGAGCAGGGATGGAAGGAAAATAATCTTGATTTTTATTTCCTCTCAGCTTCTTCCAATTGGGCTTTTCAGTTGTGCCTTTCATTTCCATCCAGAGAAAGGCAGATTTAATTTATCTGCAAGATTTTTGGGATGTCAGTAGTCTCTGGTAAAGAGAGACTATTCAAGTGTGTATGGGGATGTTGGAGAGGGGGGGAGAAGTCAAATGTTTCTTGTTAGATTTGGGATTCAAAAGCTATGTTTAGAAATGGAAAAATATAACTGAAATGTTTCAGTTTGTTTTTTTTTCTCTGCTGTTCAGTCAGCAAACCTAAAATTAACTTCTCCACCCAGCTACAATTGTGAAAAGTTAATTCTTAGCTATGGCTGTAAGACACCTAAAAGCCTGTAGTCAGCCAGCACCTGGAAACCCACAAAATAAATTACCACTACTGGTCCATTAAAGCAGGACCAGCAAAGAGCTCCTATCAGCTCCATCAATCTTTTTTTAAGCCCTTTCAGATACTCACTGACTTTTCCATTTTCTCCTTTCTGTCTCTTCCCCTCTTCCTCTTCCAGCTGTTTCTTCCTCTTCTCTGCTTTGGCAGCTTGCTCCTTTCTGTCCTTATTTTCCTGTAGTGAGGTAACAGGGCATGAGAAACTTGGCTAAATGTCTGCTAGAAAAGCCAATGAAGAGAAAGAAGGTCTGCAGATGGTTGCAAAGGAGAAAAAGAAATTCTGTCCTTATCCTGTGCAATAAATAAAATGGGCATGGGGAATAAGGACTGTCTTGCCAAGAGGGTGAGAGGGAGACTGCTGGCTTGGCCAGGACTCTGCCACATCCCAGTACGAGGTGGCAGCGGTGATCTGCCCAACACAGCTACCTACCAGTGTGCAGATCTTCTGCCTGACCTTTAGCTAAGGCAAAAGTGGAAGGTACTGAAGCCACAATTTCATCCAAACCAGTGGCTTTTTTACTACATACCCCCTTTCTGAGTCTGCTTGCTCACCTTGGAGCAAAGCATTAAGTTTAATAAGCCCCTTCCTCTAAAAGTTACACACTTGACTCCAAAGCATCTTTGTGACTCTGCAGCTAAAGTTGTACAAAAATCACAAATCACCAGGGTCTGGGTCAGGCCAGGAGCACCAGCATTGCATGAGGATGAAGTGGAGTAGGGATCAGACGCCTCTTCACTGGGTGACCTCATGCCAAGCACAGAAAAGAGGAGGCTGTAACCAGCATCTTCCCCACCCCCCAGATTTGGGTCCTCATCCCACCCCTGTCTGTTGGAGTGGAGGCATGCACCAGTACTAGGGGTGCTCAGCATCATGTGTGCAGATGCCAACCTTCAGGGCTCGGATGAAGAGATCTCTGAAAGTCTTCATGATGCTAAATATGTCCTCTAAAGACAACTTGCTTGGGTCTTCACAGAGATAATTTGCAAGTTCTTCTCTCTTCCTTTCAATGGTTTCAAATTCTTCTTCCAGCTTTCTGCAGGCATCAATGCTATCCTGAAATACATTTAATATACACAGTAATACACCATCCAGAGGACAATGAGTGAAGTGCACTTAAAGAAAAAGATGTCAACGTAAGAGCTTGGAGCAGGACTCTGGGCCCTGGCTTTTAACTGCAGCAGAGCTTATAAGGTGGGAGGAAACTAAGATTTGCAGATGATCTTTGCTCCTGCTGACTGTGCTGTGCCAGTTTACAGGGGTGACTTGACCAAGACATGGTAAGCTCAACGCAAAGCTTAATCCCAAGAGAAGGGCTTTACTCTGGTGATCCACACAGAGGGTGAACACCTTCACTCAAAGGGAGGAGTCACACAACAGGGTGGAGAGAGCAGTTGGGGCAGGGGCTTTAAGAAATGGCCTCACCAAAGGTATCCAGGTTTGGGGTGCAGCTGGCAAATAGCCACCGACGGGCTGTGTGGCGTTGCAGCCTATTTCCAAATCTGAGAGCATGTCTTGTGGAAGTATTTGCCACCTTCTCATGAGCCTCCTCAGCTGCATATGTACCATGCACTGCCTCTGTGTGTATAACGGGGGAGTGTGCTGCTTTTGTCTTGGATAGAGTCAATTTTCTTCATAGTAGCTAGTATGGGGCTATGTTTTGGATTTATGCTGAAAACAGTGTTGATAATTCAGGAATGTTTTAGTTATTGCTGAGCAGTGCTTACACAGACCCAAGGCCTTTTCTGCTTCTCACCCCACCCCACCAGCAAGTAGGCGGGGGGTGCACAAGAATTTGGGAGGGGACACAGCTGGGACAGCTGACCCCAACTGACCAAGGGGATATTCCAGACCATATGACATCATGCTCAGCTTATAAAGCTGGGAGAAGAAGAAGGAAGGGGGGGGCGTTCGGAGTGATGGTGTTTGTCTTCCCAAGTCACTGTTACGTGTGATGGACCCCTGCTTTCCTGGAGGTGGCTGAACACCTGCCTGCCAATGGGAAGTGGTGAACGAATTCCTTGTTTTGCTTTGCTTGTGTGCATGGCTTTTGTTTTACCTATTAAACTGTCTTTATTTCAGCCTGTGAATTTCCTCCCTTTTACCTTTCTGATTCTCTCCCCCATCCCACCATGAGGGGAGTGAGTGAGTGGGTGTGTGGTGCTTAGTTGCCGGCTGGGGTTAAACCGCGACAGGGAGATATAAGGGAGCTCCATTACTAACCTGGATAGGTTTCTCATACTGTTGTTTCACATCGTCACTTGATGATAAGACTTTTCGCTGAAGCTCTAGCAACTTCTTTAAATTGGTACTGGACTCCGTGCGTATAATATCAAGATTAATCCTGAAATCACACAGAACCCCCCCATTAGTTGACACTCCAGCATCTTGTGCTGACCAAAGAGTGGACAAATCTGAGCTGGTGGTTTGGTTGTCCCTGTTTTTCCCACCACTTCACTGAACTGGCACCTGAGCTCTGAACTCTATACAGTCCAACCTCATGGAAAACAGCTTCTCTCCACAGCGCTTATGAAAAGGCTGCCAGGTCTACCTACAGCTTTGTGTAGAGTAATACCAAAAAAAGTTCACCCATTCAAAGGGCTGTTCTCCACCCTCAGAACTCAGCATTAGCTCACTTTCCTTGGTTGAAGGCACTTCAGAAATGCTTCTGGGTAGCTGGCCTTCACAAGGTCCTGCTACCACAAAGGCAGTGCAGAGTTTGGAAGGGCCTGGAAGGCAGCATTAACTGAATGCTCTACAAATTTCAGCCCTAAGTGTTGCCAGCTGCAGTAGAACTATTATATATTAAAGGGGTTTCAACATTCATCAACCAAATCTTTTGGCTGAAACTAAATAAGATGCCATCTTGTTAATGTGCTATACCAGCTGTGTGTGTCCCAATTTCTGGTACATTGTTGATGTGTATGGGATTTATTTTTGTTTTTAATTCAAAGGAAGTGACACAGAATTTTACCCTGCTGCTTTTGAAACATATTCAAGATCCTTTGGCAGTTCCAGGAGGTCTGTGTGGCTGTTTTCTACTTCCTGAAGCGGAAGAGAGAAAGAAGTGTTATTTGCTGTGAGGCAGGAGCTGAGAGAGGAAGCTGGGGGGAAGAGGCACGTGCAGAAGTGCCCAGGAAGGATGACTGTGCCACGTCCTGCTGCTGCTCCCCCTCTGCAGTTTGTTTTGCCTTGCAGAGCCTCGCCACGTTCAAAACAGGACAGCATGTTCAGGGTGGAAAGGTATTGCTCCTGGGCTATAAAAACACACAAGAGGGCTGAATGTTGAGAAATACTTATAGTTCAAAGCAAAGCTGACCTGCTGCTGCGCTGTTCTACCCTCTTCTGAGACACCTACTCGTGACCATGGGAGGAGGCAGGACTGTGGTTTGATGCAGTCTGACACTTCCTATGGTCCCGAGAGGGTATCAAAAGGGCTTGAATCTTATTTGCATAATTTACTTTCATGGCTGTTCTTGCTGAAGCTACTGCCAGTTAAAGCGGGGCTTGAACATTCATAACTGGAATAGAGGGACCTTGACGAATAAAGGTGACAGAGCAGAGCACAGAGAAAAAAGGAAACAGCAGCATTACAGGGAATAAGAAAGCCATGGGGGCTTGGAGAGGAGTATGAAAAGCTCGAGCATAGTCTGGTGGAAAAGGGAGAGGTTGTGGAAAGGCAGAAGGGCTGAATGGGTACAGGCCAGCCAGGATAGCTTTGGTAGTCATGTGCTCTGTGGTTTGCAGCTGATGATGTGCAGATTGCACAAATATGAAAAAGGAAGTTCCAGCCCTTGCGGGGAAAGATGCTGGAAGAAAGCAGAACAAGTCTTAAACTAAGGAGCTGCCTGAGTAGTGCCTACAAGCAGCCTCCACCAGCCTAAGTGACTCGAACGTTCCCAACTTGTGACACTCTGCAGCCAGCCAGGGAGGATATGAATACAAGTGTGTGGCATTAACTGAAAGTAGAGTAGGAGAAATGGTTCATCTGTGATAAAATCCTCCCCTTCCCTATTGCACAGGACTTGGCAGTGGTACCTCCAGAATATGGTGGAGCAGAGTAATGCGGGTTTGGTTTGCTTTGGTTTCTGTTAGTTTGAGTAAAGTGCTGATTTTAAACCCATCGGCATCGCCCGTGTGACTTCCCTACAAGATAGAAAGAAAGCAGATGTAACTCCTGGGTCCACCCAAATTACAACCGTAAAGGAGATCATCCACATACTGTAATGGGGGGAGGACAAGACAAAAGAAGCCCTTACGTAGTTCAGAAAGTTTCCAACTTTGAGAATCAGTTGACAAAAGAGCGGCAGGCGATGACTGTTCAGAAGATCTGAAAAACATAAAGGGCTTTTAAACAAAAGCCTCTGTTACACCAGAACATTTCCTAAACTGCACTGAAATTGGGATTCTGAATTCCACCAAACCAAATCTGATATTTCAGCTTTGCAGCCCAATGGCCCAACCTGCAGAGAAACTGATTCTACATAGATTCAATTCCACGAGTTGTAAAAATTTTTGTTGACTTACGTTTCTTTCTTTCATTAGAGCTGGTCTCTCATTCCCAGTGGAAAACCTGGAGTTGGACCCTCTTCAGTAACAGCCATCAGCTTGCTGCCTTCCTTGGAAGTACCCTGATTTACCCTGGTGCGGGCGAGGGTAACTGGGCTGCAATTTTAATCTTGCAGACTCTGCAGTGAAGCCAGTTCTGACAGCCAAGCAATTATCTGCCAGCTGCTAAAACCAGACACGCTCACCCTGTTCTTGGTCTCACGTGGTGGAGGTGATTATCAGGGCATGAAGGGTACAGTCCCTATCCTTGCTCTTATGACAGGGTGCTGCAGTGGTGTGCTTTCTGAAGCACTCAACTTTGAGACAGGAACAGCTCTAAAAGGACAACTGGGCTGCTGGCAAGACACTTTTTGTGGGAAGACTCAATTTATGCCAGCAGGTAGCTGTAATACCAGCTGGAGAAACCTCCAGCAGGAGTTGGGGGAACCGGCTCTGTAGGACAGGCAGCACTTCACAGTGCCAAGACGACCATCCTGCTCTCAGCAGAGTGGGACCTGAGTTTTCTGCCACAGGAAGCCAAAACCTATTGCATAATCTGTCCATGTACTCACAAAATTGGAGCATCAGCAATTTATAGCCCAAAATAACAAACTTTCTTCTGGTTCCATTTGTAGGCAGAGAAAAACTAAAGCATCACTAATTTCTGGGGGAAATTTGGGGTGTGCTTTTCTGGCAGCCAATTGCTGCTGTGTGAAGGTCTTAATGTGGCAAATAATGCTGGATGAATTAGCTGTAACAGGGCCAGCTCCACTGTCTAAATTCAGCTCCTTTGAAAGGGCTGACTAGCTTCCACTGCTTCACCATTGGAAGTGTTTCAGAGGAACACATCTGCTGCAGAAAAAGAGGGCTGAGAGTGAGGGAAAATGCTCTCCGGTCCTATTAAGGGCTTTGACCATCAGTGGAAATACCTAAAGCTGCATCCCATATTCTGCAGCGAACCAATGAATGGACCACAGGGGAGTTTTTTGGGCGCTGGGTAGTATCATTGCAGAGCTCCAGGGGAGTTTCGGGGGGGTTTCAAGCTTCCTGTCATAAATAAGATCCACAAATAAGGCCAGTTCATTTACCTTCGCAGGCTCTCCGGATGGCTTCAGCTTTTGGCTGAATCATGTCCAGCACAACGGTAGTCTCTTCACAGATCAGCATACATTCAATACGCAGCTGGTAGCTAAGGATGGAGATTGACTCAAAGCTTAAAGGCACTGTGATCGTGGCCAGCACAGCAGCCCCCTTCCCACATCACTGATAAGTCTGGCAACCCCACAACATCGCTGTCAACCACATCCACATCA
Organism: Pandion haliaetus; assembly: GCA_013401275.1. Classification (NCBI taxonomy): domain Eukaryota; kingdom Metazoa; phylum Chordata; class Aves; order Accipitriformes; family Pandionidae; genus Pandion; species Pandion haliaetus. Next base: position 743,565 of record VYZV01033179.1, on the reverse strand, counting down.
AACCAGTGTCTGTGGCCTGTGGAGGGAGGCGAGGGGCTGCTGCTTGCGTTGGGGTCCCATGGGGATGTAGTTTCTGCTGATGCACTGTGATCAGCAAAGAGAGGACTGACCACCGTGTGACATACGGGTTCCCCCTTCTTGGCACTGCATTTGGCACTGCCTTTCAGTAAGTTATGGGGCCTCCTTGGGCAGGTCTGACCCTGGGTCTGGGCCAGCTTCTGCTGCTTCAGAGAGAGAGGAGGTGCTGGAGCAGCAACAGCCTTTCCTCTAAGGGGAAGGGGAAAGGGATGGCTCAGGTGGAAGGGGGAATTCACCAGCTATATCCATTGGTGTCTGTCTGTGAGGGCTCCTATAAAGAAACTTAAACTTCCCAGAGGTAAAACAAGAAAAAGATTGGGCTGAAGTTCATGACCAACACCCTTACCTGGGAATCTGAAGGAGGAGAAGATAAAACTGATCTGCGTTTGCTAACTTTGATTTCTCTTCTTTGAAGGACTTCAGGTTTTCTGTCTAATGAGAAATAAAGAATCAAGACTGCAGGACTGCACTGCGTGTTCAGCTCTGTGAACTAAGGGTACCATTTTTCCTCCTGACCTCATGCTTTTCAGGCAGCAGCTTCAGCAACTGCTTCAGAACCTCAACGTCGAACTTGGTCCGGTCCCCATTCTGGACCATGGCAGCCACCTCTTCATTGGAGCTGCAGGGAGGAGAAGCAGAGTCAGCTGTCACCCAAAGACCCCTCTTCCACAATCACCCACTACCTAGACATGTACTTGTGCAAGCACTCCGTGCTTTCCCTAGGGAGAGCCACAGTAATCCAAAAGGAAAGATATGTCCCCATGATTAACTTAGAATCAGGACCTGGATCCCTGCTATACCCCAAATTTTTTTTCTGGCCCTGGTCAAATGACTCAAGGCCAGAGATCAATCCTGCAACTCAGATCTTTGTCTCTGGGCATTTGATTACCTTAAAAGAAAATTTAATTCTTAATGTCTCCATTGGCCCTATTTTGAGGAGGGATTTTACCTACAGAGGTGTCTCACAGCCTAAGTCACCCTAAGAGTCTGTGCCACAACTTTATCTGTAACATGGAGATGTAACACCTTTGCCAACATATGGGGATGTTGTATGTGAAAACACAATTAAACCCCTAAACTCAGTATTTTAAAGACCGTGTAGGACAAACTGGGAAATGTTCAGATGTTTCAGTAACACAGACCACCAAAGTGCATTGGCCTGAACAGATTTCATGAGGACCTTCCAGATACTATGCAAAACCTGCTCAGTTTTGTCAACTATCAGGAAAATTGGCCATGTCTTACCATTTAAATTGCTTCAAAAATATGTTCAAATTGAGACTTTTCTTGGAATCCAAAAATGTGATCTTCATTAAAGAAAAAGAAGATATCTCATATTAGATGAGCTGTCTGCAGTGATCTTTATTTGAAAGAATGAGAGGGAACCTCCTCACCTCCTTTGGTTCTGCCTTCACTGGTGTGGTTGTTTTCTCCTTGGGGGTTGGTTGTGGAAAGCAAAACAGCTGCTCTATGCTTGTATAATTGGGCTCTATAGTTTCCTCGCTGCTGCTGCTCACTGAAGCCCACATGGAGTGACTTTCTGAAAAAAGACAAGGTGTTCAGACTGGCTTACAGGGACAGGTGAAAGCCTGGCTTTTGGGGCAATGCGAGTTGCTGGAAGGGACACTTCTCAGAAGATGAATGAAATAAGAAGAGACATATTAGTCCTGAAAAATCCTAATTATTGAGGAAGGGCAAGTCCCACAGGCTGGATCCAAAGGGCCTGAAGGGTAATTAAACCCGGTGCTTTACCCAAGATGTGCTGGTAAGGGGATGAAGCACTGGGCACACAGAGGCCATACAGCCCCATCCCTCCCTGTACAACTGCATTCTCCTTCATGATAGGCAAACTGGATCAGCATGGGAAGGACCTCAGCCATTTCTTTTCTAGTCCCATGGCTGATGTTATTTTTGCTTCCTGGCCACAACCTGGACATTTTCTGACTGTGGCCTTCCTCCATTTTTCATTTTGTAATAGAGCCTCCTTGTATAATGCTGGCTATAGGACTGCTTGAATTAATTCCCACTGCACTTCCTTAAAAAGATTTTTTGAAAAAATAAATCACCTAAACATGCCTGTAGAAGTCTCTACTGAAAGAATATCAACAATTAACTGCTCCTGTGATTGAAAACACACCTTATTTAGACTTCACCTATGCCAGCTTCCATGCAGTGGATGCCTTGCTTGTCTAGGGTAAAGCTGACATTGCCTGTCCTGGCTTCTTCTCACATTTCATGCTTCACTAGGAGAGGGAAATGTAACCCAAAAATCAAGAGACAACTCAATGATTCTCATGGCTCTCCAGTTCTTTCAATGTACTTCTCAAACTGTGATATGATCCTTTCTCCACTCTTACTCATGACTTTAATATATGCAGCTACAAGTATAGATGAACTGAGGAACGAAAGTCTGGGGAACCCAGATCAGAGCCTGTTGAGAACTCAAGCCTAAGGCACAGTGGCTTATGGAAATATTCCCATCCCTCCTCCTTTTAATTTCAAAGTATTTTGGTTACACACAAGCTATTCCAAACTACTGATTTAGTTGGAATGGTTATTATATTATATTAGTAGTTTCATGCCACTTTTATTTATTTAAGCTCTGCAGGTCAGGTATAATGGAAATGAGGGAAGTTCTGTGTCTAAATGGAGTCAACTACATTTGACAAACTCAAAGACAGTGTTTTTTCCCCTGGGTGACCCCCGCAGCAGTGACTTTATACCAGAAGCACCCACCTCTCACCACGTTGGAGGGCAGCTTCTGCCAGTTCAGCTTCTTCATTCTCAATGTTGGTGTCTTCATCGTCTTGTGGGGAGGCCTGCCCGAGCCAAGAGGACAGCTAAACTGGGAGGCCACCACGGCTTCTATATGATCTCCTGCCATGCCAGGCAGAAGGGGTGGAGGGGGAGGGATGCCACCCATGCTGGGCAATGGGGGTGGGGGT
>VYZV01033179.1:715012-732372 GCA_013401275.1 Pandion haliaetus | reverse complement strand
TTTTTTCTCCTTCCCGATTCCCCTCCCCATCCCACCGGAGGGGGGCGGGAGGAGTGAGTGAGCGGCTTCGTGGTGCTTTGTCGCCGACTGAGCTGAAACCGAAACCATGACAACCCCAAAGTTTCATTTTGGCAGTCACCTCTTGGGAAATATACAGCCAAAAATTTTGCTCACCAATTTGTGGTAGGCATAATATTATAGGCCTAAACATGCCTCTTGGAAAGATGTGAAGTGTGACGGGATGGGATATTTGAGAGAGCTCAAACAATTCTCATGGGAAAAGGTGATGGTGGGACTCTCTGGCAGGGGCACTCAACTCACAGCTCACAGCATCAAAGGCTGTGTTGAGTAAGGGTCAGAAGGGTGGGAGAGTTAGTAGGATATGGTCACAGAAAATTCTTTTAGAGAGCTCTGGAGAAACCCTCTTGCAGAGTTTCCCTTTGCTTCAATGGGGAAAGAGCTGGCCAAGAGCCCAGTTGTTCACTGTTCTGTTATCTGAAAAAATGATGGTCACAATCGGAAAACATGAAGTTGCAAATATACCATCTGAGAACACACTGTACAGCTGAAAAAATAATAAAAAGGACCATATAAAAAGAACCAAAACCCAAACGGCAATCCCTCCTGCCAAAGTACAGGCTTGAATTTCTAACATTTGTCATCACTGTCTGCAGCCCAGAGCCCTGACTCATTGTTGGTAAAATTCTTGTTGGAGTTAGTCACCCCCAGTCACTCCTCTGTACCCAAGCCCAGGAATTTGGGTTAGGCTCAATGCAAAGAAAAGAAATCCTCCCTCCCTAGAGGGAGAGAAGCAAAAGTGTCCTGCCCCAGGCAGTGTCCTACACCTCTCCCCGCAGTGAATTTACAGTCATGGGGCTGGAGAGGTGCTCCTATGGAGCTGTAGTCAAATCCTGCCCTGTGCTGTGCGTCAAGCCCAGCAGTCGTCTTCCAGTGCCCAGGGTTAAGGCCAGACTTTCAGCGTGGGGCAGTGCTGAGGACCATCCGTCCAGGATGGAGCACAACTCATCCGGCCCAGCACCGTTCTTTGTTGGCTTCCACAAAGACCCAAGATCCCTCAGCCTCCCGCCTGGGAGGAGGAACCGACTGTCCTGGGTTTTTTACTTCTGCACAGGGGATGGGCACAAACCCCAGTGCTGGCAGTGGGGGCCAAGCCCTGGCTCACTGGCTGGGACTCGTCCCTCCTCTTGGCTCTGCTGTAACCCAGACTCTTTACTCTCCCCAAAGGGAAAGTGTGCCCCAAGCAAAGATTCTGGTTTTGGGCCTCGTGTGTGCATGGAAGAGCTTTGTGGTCCTGCTGGGTGAGAAAGCCTGCAGGAGCAGCCTTTGGAGGAGGATGGTCCTCCCAGCTCATGCCTGGGCTCTGCCCTGCTTGGAGCTGTGCCGGGGCTCGTGCTGTTCAGCCGAGGGGCTGCAGAAGTGGCTGCTGACCGCAAGCTTCCTTCTCTCTGTATGACTTCTTTTTATACTCAGCAATTCACTTTTTTTATTTGCATATGACTAAAGGTTTCTTATCAAATCAGGTAACAAAGCAGGCTGGCTTTTTGCTCCCAGTTGTACCAATACTTCATTATATATTGTATCAGCTATAGAAGGTCAGAGAGATTGTAATAGCATTATTGACCTTAGGCTTAGCTGATTTCTGAAAATTACCCCCAACCAGTGCATCAGGAGACAGGAAATACTGACAGAGCATCCTGTTTACCAGTGGATTTGTTTTGAATTATCCTTTCCTCCCCACCTGTTCTGCACAGATGTGAAGAGATGAGAAACAAACCCAGGCAGGTACCTCTCCAGACAGTACTGGCTTGTGGTTTTATGCACTAAGCTGAACAAACTGGATTGATTAAATACTCTTCCCCACAGAGAGTGCACTCTTTTTGTAGGGAAGAAAAAAAGATAGCTAATGTATCTAATCGTAAAAAGGGAATAAAATAAATAGGAGCTGTACTATATAAATGGAAAGGAAATAAATATGGAGGAGACTGCAGTACGATTCTGCAGATGGTGTGATAAATCTGTTTACAAACACAGATATGAGTGATATATTATGAATGCAACATCTTTCCATATTTTCCATGAAGCACAGTGTTGCAAAGCCACTCAGATACATCCTTAAAGGGCTGGTAGTTTCACCTTTTATCTCTGACCACAGGAGCTTATTAGCAGGTAAACGATCTCACCAGAGTGAGACAGATAAGGGATTAAAATGGAATGTATCTATCTGTCTGTCTCACAGAGGCCATTTAGACTGTGCTTGCTGTGGGAAGGAAAGTCCCCTGACAAAACGAGACAAGGTGCTAGACTTAGAAGGCTGAATATGTCTTGCCTCCTGCTAGTAGAAGGGCATGGGGAGCTTTGCTTTTTGCTGCCTAGGCCATAGAGGAGGATGCGATGGTAGAAGCAATGTCCCCAGCCTCTGCGTCTGACTGTGCCTGCAGCACCCGCGGTCTGCCCTCCCCAGCTACGCATTTAGCATCGGTGCTGGGTGCTGCTCCCTAGGACACATCATGATGGTGCATCTTGTGCTTGCTGCCGTGGGGACAGCCACAGCCCACAACATTCACCGAGATAAATGCAACCCTCCCCTTATCTTGCTTCTTACCCTCAGAGGTTGCTTAGGCCTGAAGGGGAATGACAACTAAAGAAGCATCAATGCAAAAATACTCTTAATTTGAAGAGATTCCTTTGGGAAACATAAAGGCATCATAAAGGCTTGTCCTCTTGCACTCGGCCACAGCAACATTGTGGTTCATGGTGCTATCTTTCTGGATCATTGGATTTGCAAAGCTGTGATGTTCCCTGCATCCATCCAACCCAGTTCATAAAATTTCCTCCTCCTTTCTTTTTGAATCAGGTGCTTCCCAGATTCAGTTTTCTGTGCCCCTCTGTCCTTCAAGTCATCTCCTAGGGAGATGACATCTGTGGGAGATAAATCAGGGCACATCAATACTTTCTCCATCCTGTGAAGCTGTGGAGAACAGAGCTGCACAGCACAGCTTTCAGTCTAAGTTATTACATGCCTCCAGGATGACATGGATCACAGCAAGGAGCTGGGAGGACATGTAAAAAGAGATTTCTCAGGGCAGCTAAATATGACTGAGTGAAAACAAAAGGGAGAAAAATTACAGGTCAAAATCATTCTTATCTTTGGGAGTGGACCCACTGTCCATGCTGCAGGACAGGGCGGTGTGAGGGGGAAACAGCAGCTCCTTGCTGCCCTTTGAAGAAGTCTGAGAGCATCCTGACCCCAAATCCTGCCCTCACAGCCCACCACTTCCCTCCACAAGGCTGCTGGGCACACCGCTGGCCCTTAAGAAAAGCTCTTTTTTGCTCCTCAGCCCCTCCTCCCTTCCATGCCTGTTCCTGGCACTCAGGAGCCTGTTCTACCTAGCTGCTAATGATAGGTTTTGCTTCTGGATAGTTCCAGTTTTCACTCTGCCGCTGGGAATATGCCAAGCCTTTGTATTTTGCAACATGTCAGACTACTCAGTCACTAAAAAGAAACAACATCCTGGCTTTGTGCTTTCCAAAAGCACTTCAGGAAGCATGATGGGTTTGTTCCTCCTCTCCTCTTGCTTTCATTTGTACTATTGTGTTTTCCTGTGCAGCGTCTGAACAGCTGGTATACATACAGGCTAATGAAATCATCTTCCCACGCACTGAAAGAAGTGTGTGGGGGACTCACAAATCTCTATTTTAGAAACCAACCCGACCCCTTGGTGTGGGCCCATTAGCATCGGTAGGAACCGGCAGCATACTCAGTCTCCCAGGGGAGCTGATGGTAAGGGTACAGTGGGAAATTGAGGCATGCACACAAAAGGCACGGTTTGCTCACCAGACCCTGCCTCAGCACACGAACGAACTGCTGGTCCATCCTTTTTCTGCCATAGCCAGTAGCCTCCGTCGCCTTCAGATCTATGTATTCTTGATCTCACCAGTATCAGAGGCCAGAATGAGTCATTCATGCTTAAACAACTAAAAGGTCTTGGAATGAGTGCCCAATCTTGCTCTGCATTACTGAAGAAGTTAATGAAATCTCCAGCACACTATGCTTTGCTTTGGCACAGCCCACATGTGAGGCAAACAGGAGCCCTCACAAAGCAGCCTGGGTCGGCCGTGTCCTCAGAGGCACTGCACCGTTAAGGGGAGTGTTTTGTCTTTAGCAAATGAGGGAGCATGGACATGCAGCCCACTGCAGCCAGCGGGCAGGAGCTGTGCCATCCACGTGCTGGCTGGGGGTGGCACAGGTCTGGCAATGGCTTCTTCTGGCAGTGAACTACCAGAAAAGGACTTCAGCGCATAGACAAAAAGGACCGTGGCCATACTGGTATAAATGTATATGTATTTTGCCAGTATAGCTTATTCTTTTACAAAGAAAGGAGAACCATGTTGTCCTGATTCAGTCCCATCCACCACTATTAGGATGCTGTGTGCCAGGACAGCCCCTCTCTGCTGGGCAAACATAAGCTATGATATAATGTAATGCCTTGCACAAGGGGTAAATGTGTCCATTCAATATGTAGTGGTAGTGGTGGGGTTACACCAGGATTAACCATGCTGGTAAATATAATCACCGGTGCCTTCTTCCTTGCCAGTAAATAAACAAGTAAATAAATCATCAGGCTGCTACAAGTACCACATGCAAATCAAGCTCAAGTTTGATGCTCAAGGATGTTTATGTTAGGATCTTCAGTGGCACCTAAAGCCTTATTTGTATTTAAAGGTTGCACTAGCTTAGCTTTAAACGGGTTTAAAACCACTCTTTCTTACAACAGTAACACTGTCTGAAGACACTCAGTAACCAATTTACCTTAACCCAGTAAGCCAGGTTTAAATCAGGCTGGTGCAGCTGTCAGACCTTCACTTTGGAAACGGCCACTGCCGCTGGGGAGACCTGGCTATAAGGAAGGCGCCAGCCTTCCCTACCTGTTTGAGTGCCAAAACATCTGAACCAATTTAAAAAGCTTTCCACGGCGGGTATGAGCCCTGCGGCATCCTCACATGCTACCACCGGCCTTTGGAGGCACGGTGGATTTTGGGTTGGAGGGATGCCAGGTGGTAGCCAGCACTTGCCCCATGCAGAGGGTGCCGGCTCCCAGCTGGAAAGGAACAGGACTCGGGTCCAGATCCCACGAATATCCTGACAGGGTGTAAGGCGGGTCTGGAGGGCCACCCACTCCCTGCTCCAGCACCCGCACGCTCGGGCAGAGGCAGCACATCCAACTACCAGTGATTCCAGTGTCATTCAGCATTTTGGGATGCAATTATTATGATTATTATGATTTGGGGGTCACGTGAGAAGCAGAAACTGTTACCCAGCAACACGGACAGTGTGGTGGTAACTTTCTAAGACTCTCCCAGCTGCCGCTCAGCAGGAAGCTGTCACACAAACAGTTATTATGAGAACCAAAAACCTTTTATTGCCTTTTTTGTTTGTTTTTAAACACCTCCACAGGATGCCAAGAGGACAGAGAAAATTGGTAGAGGGAAGAATTCCTACCTCAGAGCTGAAGCCAAATTATTCCCTTGTCTCTTTTGCATGGAAGGATCCTTCTTGACCAGCTGTGCGAGCCTTCACTTCCCCAGCCAGTTCATTTTCTTCTCTGCCAAGCAACCTTCAGTCAATAAAGTCTAAATCCCCAAACGAGAGTGTCTGAAAATCACACGCTCTAAGAAATTCAACAGGATGTTAGCGTTGAACAGTATGTAAATACCAGTCTTCAGAAAGGTGCAAGGAAGTGAATTTTCTGTAGCCTCCAGGGAAGGCATTTGCATGTCATTTGTCACCCCCTTCATTCACTCTGTGGAGGATGACACTTCCCCATGGGCTGGGAAGGAGGGAGGCTTGCACCGCACTGCACCTCCACCCGCCAGCACAAGAAAGAAGTCCTGGCATGGGGTGACTCAGAGCAGGGGAATGATCTGGCAAAGGAAAGGAAAAAACCCCAAAACAAAACAAAAAACAAAACCAAAGAAGGATGGCCAGGGTGGGTGGGATGGAGAACGTGGGGGTGGCAAGCAGCAGGGACAGCCCCTTGCACCTTGCATTAGCTGTGTGGGGTTTTCTGGCTTTGTGGCACTGGGGCTTTCAACACTGCAAGATCTCAGAGGTCTTTGAAATGCTGGGAGAGCCATGACAGCTTAAAATAACGAGGATGTCCAACCCAAGGCTGCCCACCGCGGGACCAGCAGCGAGGAGAGGGGCAGCAAGGTAAGGGTCAGAGGCTCAGGCAGTGTCCCTTGGGCAGGGGCTCGGTGACGGGAATCCTGCTTTCACCGGGGCACCCCAAAGGTCCCACTGAGCTTCAGTCCAGCCCAGCTTTTATGGGCTGAGCAGGCTCTGAAGACTTTAAAAGCTCTTTTTAACAGAAAATGTCTCTGTGCCTTTCTGATCGAGATTTCACGTGGAAACTAGTTTGTGAGCCACAGTTGTAAAATGCATCCATTCAGCCTCTCGGGAGGTGTTAACTGAAAGCCAGTTATTATTAAACCGTGAATATTTCAACATGGCCCATTTTAGCAGAGACCTCCTGCCTGGGTCAGGGTAGCTGTTAGGCTTCAAATGCTGTTTTTTTTCTTACTCTGTGAGGTCTCTACCCTGAATTGAACCCCCTAGATCAAAAGTTGGAGCCCACAGCTAGTTTTCCTGCCTTAGTGGGGAAACTCAACCCTTGTGTACACAAGCACAGCTCCCCCAGTATTAGAAATACACTGACCTGTCTGCCCTTTGGTCCAAATTCAGCTAGCCTTTAAGAGACGAACTTGCCTGTATGTTTTCTAATTAAGGCATTTTCACTATAACAATTCAACAACCAGGGAAATGACTCTGCACAGCTCCCCATCCTGCTGTAGGAAGTACTCTGAGGGTGTGTTTATACAGTCCAAGACAAACACTAATTCATGATGGGTCTTACAACAGCAAATGAATGTCACTTTACGTTGCATGCACTCCTGAAGTGTAATCCGCAAGTCCTCAAAAGGTTAGTCAATAATCTAGCTCTTGGGAGCAGGATGGAGATCACACCAAGTTTTAGGGAAAAAATAAAAAGTTAAGAGAAGAAAAATTCCTGCAAAGAAAGGATTGTTGGTATTGCAAATTCCTGTCCTTGCAACCACAGAAGAAATTTAAAGGGCTCCCATCAGGTTTCATCTGAAGCCTGGACCGGTGAGATATGCCAGAAAGGTCTGTGTTCTTAGAAAGGCTGCATTGTCTCCCACATAAAAAATAAAAAGAAGCAGAGAAATTGGTCTAAAAAGCAGAAAAACCAGCTCTGGGGCTGCAGTGTCCCTCTGTGGGCCCCACAGCACATGAACAGCAGCAGCAATAGGCCATAGCTGAGAAAAATGAGGGGGTTTGGATCCCAGCTCCTGCTCCCAGCATGTGCATCACTTGTGCTGCTTCCAGGTGTTTGCAGCCCTGCCTGGCTGCTGCAGGCAGCTGCCCGTGCCCTTGCCACGCTCTAATGCCAGCCTGTGCAGGAGCAGCTCGTGGACAGATAGATGCTTCTGCACCCTGCCAAGCTCAGCCCCCAGCTGAGGTCCATCGACCTGACTGTCTGTAACTCAGCCCTAGCAAAGGTGTTTGCTTTTCATGGCATGACCAGAAAGAGTCCACATGTGGGGTTGTGCCTCTGACTGAATGCTTTGGGCACTGCCCGGGGAGTGAGGGTTTCCTCAGTATCTCTGGCCTCCAGTTCCTCTGGAGGAAGCAGTGGCAGCCCCATGCTGATGTGCTTGGAGAGGGGTGCCGGTGAGGAGTCCAAAGACTTATCTCCCAGGAGAGCTGAGTGCTGTCCTGGGGAGCAGCGCTTGCCCCCAAACCACAAGGATGTAGGGTGTTAAGGGCATAAATCCTTTGATGGATCCATCCCCTCACATCCGAGCTTCTGTGTCAGCAACTTTGCTTTCAGGTTCCTCAGAGAGAGGGCTAATGATTTTCCCCCAGCAAATGAGCCCAATTTTATCCTGATTTTATAGCAGATGATTTGGTGGTCCTCCGAACAGTAATTACATCAGAGTCAGACAGACTAAATCAAGAACCAAGAGTTTAGTCCCATGTTAGGTAAAGAAGAGCCGAGACCCTCTACAGCTCCAGTATCGCTCTGCTGCCTCTGGATTGCAGCGTGGTGGCTCCCCTACCCACATGGTGGGTCCACAAAATGCTGGAATCCAATTAAACAGGAATAAATACACCCAATTTGCCCTTAGGAATTAGATTATTCCTAATTACAGCAATAAGTGTCTTCCTGCTGCTCTACATTTATGCGACAAATCAGCTCCTGTGCCAGTGGCTTTTCTTTTAAGTTGTGTCAAGGATTTTGGAAAGGAGACACTCAGCTCACTTCTGGCTGGCAGGGAGAGATGCCAGCCAGAGGTCTGCTGCGATTGCTCTTTTTAGGTGATCCTGCCTAAAATGCCTGGTATCATCTGCTACTAAATTACTAAACATCAGCACAGCCAGTATTTGAGAATTACAGGTGTAATATTTGCCTCCACATCTCTGTGACTGGCTTGTTGGGTACTGTGGCTCCTATGGAGCCAGTGAAGACAACCACATGTTTATAGGGGAAAAATTAGGGTACTGGAAAAAAATCTGGATAATTCACAACACTCCTTTGTTCAGCTGAGAACTGAACTCTGTGTTAAGCAGCCAGAAGGACCAGTGCCAAAGAAAGTGCTGAAAGGGCACTGAAAGGGGTTTGGCCAGGTGAAGACATACAAATTTAGGGGGAGAGCCCAATCCTCCCCCTGCCCACAAGGAAGGGGAGGTGTCTGGCCTTTGCAGCATGACCCTGTGTCACAAGGACAGCAGCAGATGCCAGAAGAGCTGCTGGGGGACAGATGGGGTGGGCCAGTGATGACCTTCCCAGGCACTGGGAGAGTACAGTGAAAGCAGCGGGTTTGCTCCCTCCTTGGGGAGCAGAGACGCCTGATCATCCTCAGAAAGTTGCAGGAGCAAGACGGGAGCTGCAAAGCCGACTGCTGGCTCTTCTGCTTACTGAATTTCTCTACCCTCCTTGGAGAAGGACACCCGTCCAGCCCTCTTGTCACAGACCAGCTCTCTGACTGCTTTTCTGCTGAGTATGTTCACTTTAGATGATGCTATAAGGAGGAAAAAAAAAAAAAAAAAAAAAAGCTTTCTGAAGTAGTCTTTCTCTGATGGATACTTCAGATAATGAAAATAAAGGACTCTGCTACTGCCAGCACATGCATATTTCCGGGAACTTTGTATTTAATGGGGTCGATGTGCTATAAACGCCCAAAACATTTGCTCCGCAGCTCTTTCGGTAGGAAGCTTCTGCAACAAAAAAACATCCTGTTTTGGGGAGGGTGCTTCCAGCCAGGGAGATTAAACCATTAACCGTGGGGATCTCAGTGCTTTCTTTGGACAGGCGACGACAAAGTTTTTTGCCAGAAGCGCAAACTGCACCAGCAGTTCTACCCAGAGCAAAGGGCACAGACCCATGCACAGGTTTCTAAAGGATGTATGTGCTCCTAAGCACAGGCTGAGTAAAGAGCCTGATATTTATTCAGTTTATTTATCCTGCATACATATATTACACCTGTGCTAAGGCTGCAGGGGAACCGCTTAGGAATTGCCGGGATGAAGGCTGCCGAGGCAGCTGAACTCTGCTCCCTTGCACACACACTGGTGCTGCAATAGTGAGAAGCTGTAATTACAGAAAAAAGACTGTGTGAGCCCTGCCCCAGAGGGAGAGAGGCAGGCAGGTCCTGTGCAGGTTTTAGCTGTACTCCTGTGGCACAGGCACAAACCTGTCTCACTTGCACAAGGATGAAGATCTTCAGGCAGGGAATAGCTCTTCCCTAAAAACCAGTATGATGCTGGAGCTCCACAGGGGAAAGGGCTGTAGGCACCACTAAGCCAAAGAGCCACCTGGATCCATACTAATGTTTACGGATGTCCCTGCTGAAAAAAGCTACTGAGACACCAGAATGGTACATAAGGAAGCAGCATTTTCCCAGCTCTTCTCCAAACAGGCTGCAAACACGACTCCCTCCTATTGAGATCAGCTTTTCCATTCAGCCGCTGATGAATCATGATGGCTAGTATCTCACCTGGTGAACAGCCCAAGAGCAAACATCCTGAACATTTTTGTTCAGATAAGGCTGACCATAGCCAGGATTCCTCATGGCGCAGGCAAAGCACATATTGCACACGTTAAGGACAACAGACCCAGATACTGCCAGGTACTTTCCTGTGAGCTTATCTGAATATGAACGTTACTAAGAGTAACCAGAGAACGTACTCAGCTGCTAATTCAAGAAGTTAAGCATTTGAGCCATTTAAAATAAATTCTTGCAGAATAGTGGCTTAGCATGATTTCAAAACTAATCCACTCCAAAGATACCTTCAGACTATTTTCTCTACTGCTGGGTGAAAAAGTTTGAAGTCCCTATGTTATAATGCAGTAATCCTAGCACATTGACTGGCTTAACCCTTCACTTTGCTACAGTACTTGGTCCAGCTGTTTCGAGAGGACCTAAATTTGTCCTCCTAGATATTATCTTTCCACTTCTAACTCAATCTTGGAATTAATGTGAAGGGATTTTAATATGGCCCAACCAGCTGGAGGTTTAATATGGGAAATTCTCATGCTGGGGCAAAATGACCTTACTATACATAGGTCTAACTTACATGCAGGATATCTTATACCAACACTTTGATCTCTTTTAGTTTTTCCTGCGTAACAATTTAAATCACTTCAGAAACAAGCAGTTGATACTTGTTTTCTTCTTTGCAAAGAAATCAATTGTTCAGTCATATCCTCAGGTTTGCGTAGTCCAAACACCTGCAGTGCTTTATGCAAGCTGAACATGTGGCTGTCACTGATCTTCAAGAGGAAAATCACTATATTTATCTGATAAATAAATATACAACTAATATTAGGATATCATTTTATAAGTGATTCATCCCTATACATCTGACTTGCTCCAACACTTGCTTACAGGTGTTATCAGAACAGGGGTTTGGGAATTACAGACTTGTAAATCAATTTAGCTTTGTGATAGTCCTTTCCCTACCTTCCTTCTAGATAAATACAGGCCAGATTTAGGGCTTGGTAATGGTTGTGGAAGTTCAGTCCATTTCCAGTAATGGAAATAACAAAAACCAGAATTTATCCCCAGGCTTATAAAAGAAGCCTCAGGACTGGGTAAATACAAAATAACTCATGAATATTGGACAGCTTGTTCTGAAATGTGGAACTACAGCCCGTCAGTGCATAAACAAGAGAGCAGAGCCAAGCAGGCTGGAAAGCAGTGTTCCGAGGAAGAGACGGAGCAGCTCAGCCAGGCTTCGGATGCAAGCTACTCGGGGAGCCGGGTGCTGTATCAGCATGATGAAAACCAGAAGGGAAACAAGTTATAAAACGTATCAGGGAATAAAAATATTTGTTCCTCAGTTCACCTTCATGGCGGGCTCAAATTTGCGCCACTTGCCATATAAGTCAAGAACAAGACACATTCACAAATACTTCCTAAATTGCAGAGCCCACTGCTGAAGTGCCAGGTAAATGTCACAACCCACAGTTTCTTTTTCCATGCAAACTTTTTTGCTCTGGCTCAGAGCACATTTGCTTTACTGCGTTGTACACGCAGCTGAAAGTTAAGCTGACCAACTCTAAAGGATTTTTTTTTTTTTTAAATAGCAGAAGTAATTAATCTGCTTCAGAGAATGAATCAGCCTTTTCTGAGCTAGAAACACACAAAGGAGGAGATTGTGGTTGTTTCTGGGGCAGGAAGGAGGCTTACCCACACAACCAATGCAGCAGAGGCAGCCGCTCAAGGTCCACAGCTGTGGGCAGCAAAGGGGGCAAAACCTCAAAGCCGGACCCCAGAACCCCCCGGTGCCACCCCGTGCACCTGAGGGACCCGCTGCACCGGAGGGAATGAGCTCGGTGCTGGGCAGTAGCGCAGCTGGAAGAGACGGGCCAGCGCAAAACTAATGGTTCGGGGAGGGCTGTGCAGCTTCGCCCCTCCTGCCACAGCCCCCTGGGCTGCACACCCAGCCTGTGAGGGCTGCACCCGCTCCTCGGAGTAAACTCTTTGGCAGCAGGGACCATCCTTTTATTTAGGTGAAGTACCTTGATCTGCACCAGGCGGTGGAAAGAGCTGGTTTGCCGTGGCTTGGTTTCTTGGCAGGCTGTGGGAAGAAAACCATTGCTCATAAAGGTGCTACCTTGTACCCTGGGAACTTCTGTTTCCACCTGGGGCCTCTGTCAGAAAACAACTCTAACGCTTAGCTCACTGCTTTCAGCGAACGCCGGGCAATGACTTAACAGAAGAGCAGGGCAGACGAGGAGTAGACAGTTCCCAGATAGGGGAAACCAGCACAACAGAAGCAGGCCAGAGATAGCTGCCTTATTAAAAATAATGCAATTTAACTGACAGAGCGGAGGGTAACAAAGTTATTCCTTAGCTACGCTGACACAAACAGAGCTGCTCACCAAAGTAACAAATAAATAGAAATGATGCCATCCTCATTCATCGATTTAGAGAGAGGAAACGGACTCTTGCTGCTGCCCAGGCGCTGCTGCCGCTTCCCTCCTTTCATCCCCTCCGCCTGCCAGGGCAGGTTGGGGAGCGGCTGTGTCTCCAGCAAGGGACGAGCTCGTCATGCAGCCTCGGGGACGGCGGTGGGGCTGGCACATCTCCCTGTGTGGCACTGGCGCTGCCGGCAGGTGAGCTGGGGCAGGCGGCCCTGACTCTCCGGGCAGAGGCTCGCTGCAGAGCAGACAGGAATGGAGCAGGCCTGCAGGTCTCCAAATTCACCGGACCTCCGCAAGGGCAAAATCACCAACATTTTCCATTTTAAACTACAACTAAATTTAGAGGTTTTATGGTTGCAGGGAGCCTCCTTTCCCACACTTTCCTGGAATGATCTCCAAGTTCCTCCGCTGTCCTCACTCGTTAAAACGTGACTCAGCTCTCCCAGCTGGAACAGCAGAGACCCACGCAGTCCCGAGGTGGCCTGCTGCCATTAGTGATGTCCTGCGTCGGCATTAACCATCAGCTTGGGAGCAGCAGAGGCAACAGAAGGCTTTGCAAGTCAGATTTGGGGAGAAACCAGTGTTACTGAACCTGTGGGTACCCTGTGAGCAGCTATGCAACCTATCAACTGGAGTTTCTCTCATGTCCCTTTTAGGAAAGTCCTCCCAGCACCAAGGGCTGACTGAGGACACCTGCACAACAGACTCTAATGGAGCAGCAATGCAAAGAGCAAATTCCTCCTCTTCGCTTAAACATTCCCCCAAATTAATACTATACACACCTCAGCTGAGGCAAAATAATGGTCATGGTAAGAAAAACAAATGGAAAGTCAATGCAAAACAGCACCACCTGGTGACACCTACTATAACCATGCCAAGTTCAACATTGCGCCCTACCAACTACAAAATTTGGCAGCTCTTCATTTGCCTTTACTTTTTTACTGGACGTAGTGCTGGAGCAATGTCCCTCCTGAAGTGAGCTGCTGCTTTTAAGGTATTTAAACATTTTGGAATCGGCTGAGTGGCTCTAATGCTGGGATGAGGACTTCATCCACTGGCCTTCAGTCATCCTTCTGGCTTTGCCTGGTCTCTTTTATCAGCTCAGTAGGTTTCTCAGAGCACCTTGAAATACACCATCAAATGCTCTTTTTGCAAACACTACCGCTTGCTTAAGATTTTCATTGATCTGTGGCTTCAGCATTCCCAGCACTTTGAAACGTCAGCTCAGGTATCAAAGTAGTAAAAACAGCTGAATCTGTGAACAATACCTGTTCATTACATCAAACAGAAAAAACCATCACGCTGTTAGACCCTCTCCTGATGCTTTCTGCAGATGTGAAAGGCTAGGTTGACAAAACAGCAACAAATGTTCACCTGCCACATTGTACAACCACTTTTAAGTGCAACAACAGTTGTAGATGCCAGCCTTTGACTCGGGGGCTCACGAGCTCCACACACCCTCTTCCTATTTGTTTCCACGTTCAGTTCCATAACATCGGCTCGTCGTCTAGCACTGACAACATCTGGTAACAATCATAAGGCTTGGCCATTACTCACTAGTTACTGTTTTTTTAGGAAAAAAGAACCAGACAATACTTGCCCTTGATGAGGATCCTGAGTGGCACTGAGAAGTCATACAAAAGCAGTGAACCCTTTTTTGAAGCATTCCCATCTAGTGCTTCACTCCCGTTTACACAGCACGACTGCAGTACTGGAACAACTGGAATGCCATGACAACCCCACACCAGACCTACCAGCACAATGCCACCCTCCATTAGAAGGAGAAAGCCAAGGCTCAAAATTTGATGTAACTTCTTTCCTTCTCCCAATTTGGTCTTAGCATCTTGGTTGACAGCATGGGACCCAAGAGCTCTTGGTATAATTAAAATACAGATTGTTTGCCCGCTCTGTTGCAGCACTTGGTGCTCTCAGTGCTTTTTCTGGCCACTGGGAGATGAAGGCAGCCTCTGCAGCACAATGCTCACAAATACTGTATGATAAACTGCTGCACATGCAATGCTGAAAAACACTGGAATAAACTCGAGTTTGGTGGATAATACCAAAGGGATTATAATATATTAGGTCAGAAGCATTAAGTCATCCTCAAGCCTCCCTCCTGCATTGAACACCAAAGGTATCACGCTGCAGGGCTGTATCTAGCTTCAGCAAAATATTTAGCTATTTTTCACCTAGTTAGATAAAAAGCAATGTACAATGTTAACGAACGGAACAGGGATAACTCCTTGTGATGTGTTTGTTTGCACCTATCAAGTGCGGTATTTTGCACTGAGCAGAGCTGGATTTGTTCAGTGCCACTGTGTGATCCTATGAGTTGACTTTGTTGATTCAGTGGGTGGTATCTCCTCTGAATCATTATTGATAGACCTTATTGCAAATATTAATAGCAAGAATATTCAACTGGGAGTTAAATCTGAGCTCAGACATGAGCACTGAGTTTGTCTGAAGTTCCCCCAACTGTTGCAGCTCTACGAATATTGTTCACTGCCTAATCTATAGCATTGTGTTGCTACCCACTGCCGAATTACACCCAACTTCTACTCATGACTGGTTACAGTACAATGGTGGGATTAAAAAACCCTCATCCACAGAATAATCATTGCAGAAAAAAAATAAATAATTGAAGACATGGAAGTAAATGGGGGGGAAAGGAGGACAAAATTCAACTTAGTTTGCTTTGATAAGAACAATTTTCTACTCAGTTGCTCTGGGAAACCTATCTGGCATACCTGGCCCACAAGAAAGGGGTAGAGTTCAGCTTCCAACGCATTGGAAGCGCAGCCACTTGCTATGCAGCTCAGTGAAACCGGGAGTTAAGACACAAAAGATGAAAATTTGTAATAAATAGGGTACAGACATAAAAGGATCAGACAGCCAGTCCCATAGAAGGGGTCAGTCTGAGTCTGGCAGGGGTCATCACAAAAAGTGAGGGAGACCCCATCCTACTTAACAACATCTCCCTTCATGACAGAGCGAGTAAGAGAAAGCTGGGAGAATACTGCACCAGGACAGAGCATAGGGATATGTGATAAAAATGGGATTAATAAGAGGGCTGGAATAAGATCAGAGCTGACAGCAGAAAACAAAAGTCGGACAGATACCTGGGGATGAAAATCCCAGTCTCCCACCCCATCATAGGACAGGAGGAGCCTGGGGAGGAGGTTAATTGCAGTACCTACCAGGTGAGGTATTTATTTCTAGGCACCAGACGGGCCTCTCAGCCTTGCAGCTCTGCTTATCCACGGGGAAGTCAGAGAGCGAGAAGCCCACTGCAGGACTGCTGGGGATCAGCAGAAGCTGGAGCCGGCTTCATGAAAGCAGACAGCAAGGTCTAGCTTGTTTGGCATCGCACAGCAAAGAGAAAAGCATGCAACTCCTATTTCTATACTGATAAGAGAGAAAAGCATCAGACTAGGTGAACAAAGCAATCATAGTGCAAATACAAATAAGAGAAAGCCATATATTGGAAAAAAAAAAAAAATCTAACAGTTCGGTAAAGTTCTGAAAGTTCCCCTTCCCGGGAGATCAGGAACAAATGAATTACAGTGGCATGCAATAAGGCATAATATCATTCAGTGCTTAGATTTGCTGACCTGCCAAGTCCCTTCCAGTCCTACATTTAGATCATCTTTTACACAATGGGTCTTGCACACTGCTTCCATTTTTGAAGCAAAATTCTTGGATGACAGCCAAGAATGGGATTATTAACTTATAACAGGACAAAAAAAATCACATAACCTCATAGGTTCCTGCAATCCACCCCCCGCCCTCCAGTTTTGGCAGCCACCGCTCCTCTGTATAGTGGAAAAACAAGCTTAAGTGGATGGAAGATAAATGAGATTAGTGGCCAGACAGCCCAAATTCTATGCAAGTTCAGTAGGTCGATTGCAACCTTACTGTAACTTTGCTGACTCCAACTTTTCTTTTTAACTGACTTAGGCCAGAAGTTTCCTCGCAGGCTGCAGGCAGGCAGGGAGCCTGATGTGTTTCGCAGCCTGCAGCATGTTTACTCAGAGAAATTCCTCAGTCTTAGGAATCCAAGAAAAACGATGTGCAGTTCACAATGCCGATCTGGTACGGGGAGGGAGGACCATGAACACCATTTTGGGGTATTTCTTCTAAGATCAGTGTATCTGAGCAGTCCTTTCCCACCCCCAAGCTCTGGAATTCAGCTCCGGGTGCCGATGTTGCAAGAAGCCGCTTCATCGTTGCAGAGCTATTGAGCAAAAGGGAGGATGAGGCACGAGAGAAGTATGTGAGTAAACCCGGGGCAGGGCTTGGGAGACCTTGTCCGAAAACTGCTGGGTAACAGAATCTTTCAAAACAAAAGCCTGAAACCGGCCCAGCCCCGGGAGCAGGCACAGCAGCCATATGCTATATGCTAGTAGATGGACTGTCACACATAGGCACAGCCGGACCACATCCTGCCTGCACATCCCACTGTCACACCTGCAATCTGGACCACATTGCACCTACACGTCATACCGTTGTACTGTCAGTCTGGACCACGTCGCACCTATACATTGCGTAGTTGCACCTGCGAGCCGAACCGCATCCAGCCCGTACACGGTATCTTTGCAGCTGCAGTCCGGACCGACTCCCACCTGTCCTACTATCACACCTGCAGCCCAGCCCAGGTTCCACCTACACCTCCCTACCCCCACACCTCCAATCCCCCCTGCCGCTCAGCCAGCACCTCTCTGCAGCGCCGAGCAACACCTCCGAGCAGCCTGCGGAGCTGGCGGGGGTCTTTCCTCCCTTGACACCAACCCCCTCTCACCGACTGGGACAGGGGGAGAGCCGGGGGGGGAG